>PVJO010002604.1:51649-140228 GCA_004026905.1 Hystrix cristata
AAGACGGGATACTGCTCTGCTGCCATGTTGTGGAAACAGGTGTCTCAGAGTCGCCTGTGCCCCATGTCACCCCAGCATGCCAGCAGATCACTTGTCCTCAGATGCCTACCAGGGACTCAGGGCATTTCTCTGTCAAGTTGCCAAACTCCTGTAAGACATTACTAACTTCCCTGGGAGCTGTCACACACTTCTAAACTGCAAATCGAGGGAGTGATTTGTCTCCTGACTGGTGTGACCCAAACTGGCCACGTGAGGAGAATGGAGTCGGTGCCCACCTGAGCCCCATGACCCACAGCTGGGGAACAGGGAGGCCAGAAACCCAAGAGAGGACAGAGTGGGTGACCTGGGAGCTGCCCACCCCATGCCCCTGGCCCACGTACAGGTGGTCCTGCCGCTTGAAGGCCTTGCCGCAGATCTTGCAGACGTGCTTCCTCTCCTGGCTGTGTGTCAGGTAATGCTTGCTGAGTGAGCTGGCACTGCTGAACACCTTTCCGCACAGGCTGCAGTCTAGGAGCGTGTTCTGGGGCGAGCCGTGCTGCCGCTTCCCTTTCCTTGCGCTGCCAGAGGTGGCCCTGCCTCCTTCGTCAGCCTCTCTGGGAACCCTGAGTGTGCCCAGCCCCTGATCTGAACAGAGGGAGGGAGAAAACACAGGTCACCCGCTGCTGTGACGCCGGAGAGCCCGCCACTGAGGCCCTCCACAGCTCTCGGACCCTCCACCTTCAGCAGCTCTGCAAGGCAGGAGAGGGGAGCGGGGCCTGTGCCACTGCGCTGGTTTTGGCACTGTGTGGTGGGAGGCAGACTTGGCGGCAGGCTGAAGCACTTCTAGGACAGCATGACGGTGTCGGGCGGGGCTGCAGCACTGCACCGCTGCCTGTAGCACACAGGGCAATCTGGAAGAACATGATTGGAACCTGAGGCACTATAAACTTTTGCACTCACCAGCTGGTTCTACTTTTGTGTTCTTAACTTTATGTGCAGCTTGCTACAAAGATCTGGATGCAAGTGAGTTGACGGTACATCGCTTTTCCTGGTAAACATCAGACTAGCCTGATGTCCAACAATAGGACCCACATGTGACTGCATTATGGTTCAAGTGGTCTATGACATAAGCCTTTCAAGTGAAACTGTAGGGAAATATCTGATGACATGAAGGACAAGAAAAAGGCAACCTACTGCAAAACAGAACAACCCTAGCTCTTAAAAAAGAAAAATAAGCTGAGTGTGGTAGCACACACCTGGGATCCCAGCATTCAGGAGGCTGAGGCACAAGGATTGCCACAAGTTCGAGACCAGCCTGGGCTATGTAGTGAGTTCAAGGCTAGCCTGGACTACATAGTGAGACCCTGTCTCATAAACAAAAATAAACAAATAGGAGTAGAAAACAAAATGGACTGGTGGAAGGATGGGTCAGTTTTATTTACCTCTTTTGCCTGAATTTGCCATGTTTTCTGTATCTCTTGGGTAGAATGACAGAAGATACTTTTATGAATCATGTCACCTGAAGGAACGGGGAAGGCTCAGTGAGAGGGGGCAGGGGAGATGCCTTCGAGTGTCAGAAGGGCAGTGTACAGAGGAGGGAATGGACTGTGTCTCCCATGGGCCTGGGCCACAGCTAGGCCTGGTGAAAGACGATGAAAGGGAGGGTGATTTCTGACCACCAGAAATACACAGGCCACGAATCCAAGGCCTTGGCCTGCTCTGTGCCACGTTCCTAGTTCCTGGGATTTCCATCTGGTGCTAGCAGGCACTTGGTAAATGTGTTAGACAAACAAAAACTGGGAGCTTTTTCTATCCCTTCGGTCAGCCTGCTCAATGGATCAGACTGTTCAGAAACAACCCTTTATCTAGCAAGTTCCACAGATGGGATCCAAGAATTCCACAGGTGAGGGGATGGAGAGGGACAGGGAGGAGCAGGAACTGCAGGATCCAAAACCACTGACCAGTAGTGGCTGGTGGGTGCGGCAGAAGGCAAAGGACGCTCGCCCAGCTCCGCCCATGCCAGGTGTGTCTGTCGCCTCTCTCATCTCCTCATGGGGGAAATGACCACAGCAAGGAGTTCAGTAACTCCAGCCGTGACCACTAGGAAACCCTGGCTCCCTCTGGGGCAGACTTCAGCCTTGCTGGGTTACTTTAAAAGCTCCTTAGAGAAAGTGTTAAACTAGATAACAAAGTATAAAAACTTGGCAAGGACACTGAAAAACAGGCAAATAGAATCACTGGCCTGGGAAAGTGTTATAAAGCCCGGAAAGCAGTGGTGTAATGCCCTAGAACCATTGATACATTCCGTCTGGGTCAACCACTCGGAGGAAAATATTCCAAAGAAAATTCAGTATGTAAAGGGTTGTTCACAGAAACACTACCCCAGCCTAATGAGAGCGTGGTCTAACAGTATGATGGAACAGCTGCTACACTGACAAAGCGTACGGTCCACCTCCATGTGTGAAAGCAAATACACTGTCTGCAAAATTTCAAACAGAACTATTTATGTGTGTGGTGTTGGGGATGAAACCCAGGGCCTTGCCCATGCTAGAAAAGTACTGCACCACTGAGCTACGTGCTCAATATTTGTCCTATACAACTGGTATTTCTGAACAACTTCACGCATGTTTAAAGATCTCTGTGTGTGGGAGCCAGGGTGGAAATTTTTCTTGCTTATAACTTTATTTTCTAATTTTTAAATACGTATGTCTTTTCTAATTTAACATGTTAACATAAACTGGGTGTGGTAGTTCAAACCTGTACTCCCAGCTACTTAGGAGGCAGAAGTAGGAGGATCACTCGAGCTCAGGAGCTCAAAACCAGCTTGGGCAACACAATGAGACCCTGTCTCAAAAAATAAAGTAAACTTCTGTCCTTATATGGACCTGAATTTAAGAGAAGTGTAAAGAGTTGACATTTAATGTTCAGTGGATTCCTTTTTTCCTACCAGTCAAAAAAAAAATAGTTCAAGTGTGAAACACATCAGGAAAGATTGCACTAGATTACTGACTGATGCAGACCCCTATGACTATCCGGTGAAAGTGACAAAATGTACACAGATTTCCACTTCCAGCATTTTCTGGTGATCTCTGTGGCCAGGCTGGAGACCCTGCTTGTCGCCCTGCACCTAGCCAGTGCCAGCACCTCAGCAGGTGTCTTGTATCCTAATTTTATCCTCTGCCATCAGGCCAGCATAGTGACAAAGCAAACATCTGTCTATTCCATCTTTCATGGAGTGGGGCCTCAGAGGTTTTTAGCAGGTTATTTGGAATGGTTCTTTCTTTTTTTTTTGAGACAGGGTCTCAGTGTGTTGCTGAGACTGGCCTTGAACTCAAAATGATCCTCCTGCCTCCAGTACCGGGATTACAGGTGTGTACCACCACTCTCGGCTGGAATGGTTCTTGAGCTACTTATATCAATTAAAATTAACATCTGAGCTGGGCGTGCATGGTTGTGCAGACCTGTGATCCCAATACTCTGGGAGGCTGAGGCAGAAGGATCACAAATTTGAGTTCAGCCCTGGAAATTTAGTGACTTAGTGAGAGCCTGTCTCAAAGGGGGTATGGCTCAGTACAAAGGCCCTGGGTTCAATCCCCATCACAGAAAAAATCAAGAAAGATTAACACCAGCTTTGTGAAGAATTTCAGATGTGGCCTTTCACATGTGAAGTGTGGTTATTGATATCCAAAAGCTCTGTCCTAGTCCTGTCTACCCATTTAAGCAACTAAGCCAGGAACTGAGGAAAGGGAGAAAAAAAAGTTTCTCCTCTTTATGGAAGCCCGAAGGCAAACCAAAAAGGAATTTAACTAAGTGATGCAAGTAGTTTAGTAGTTCTCCCCTTTGTTCTTCTCCTGCTAAAGAGAAAGGTTTAGAACTGAATGAAGGGACTATTTGAAATGAAGTATTGAAGTATCAGTAACTAGTTGGGTGAGGTGGTGCATGTCTGCAAATCCCAGCTACTCAGGAGGCTGAGGCGAAAGAATCACTAGATCCCAGGAGTTCTGTGCAACACAGCAAGACCCCAGCTCTTAAGAAAACAAAACACCTAATATCTGTCTGGCACTCTATGACCTATGAAATGCTTCTATGATTCTTTCTCCTTTTGCTTCTTACTGCTATTATCCCTCTACTTGATGGGTGAAGATAGTGAAGCCTAAGAATGTCAAACAGCCTGAGAGCAGAATGGACAGGACCCCAGTTCATTCTGGGAAAATGAAGAGCCATTGAGTTGAGGTCACTGATAGGAAAGTCTCTCACCAGGCACTGCACATACACCAGGCAAAAGGCTGGGAGCTCTCCAAACATCGATGGCTCTCTACGTCATTCCTAGGCTTAGTTCGCTTTCTTTTGTTATGAAGTTGGGAACAATTCTGAAGTAGGGAAAGAAAAAGTGGCCTTTCCTTCCTCCCTTGTAGGAGAGGAGAAGTTTCTGAACTGGCCACAGGGACTGTCAAACATCCCAGACCCTTCTGCCCAGGTGGGCAGCCTCACCTTGTACAGAGGAGGTCTGAGACTCCAGATCTGTATATTCCTCTAGCAGCTTCCCGGAGTCACTGTCCCTTCCTGAATACAGGGACAGGGTGTCTGAGTTGTCCTCTAGCACCTCACTGGGTGCATCGGTTGTAGAAAGCGTGGGGTCCAGGTCCAAGCCGCCCAGCCCGGCGTAGAGCAGGTCTCGAGTGCTGGGCCCCAGGTCCTGGTTGAGAGTGTCACTGCAGATGAGCCCTTGGCTCTCTGAGAACAAAGGAAGGTGCGTTTCTGATGGAAGGGCACCCTTGTCCCCAAGGCTATACTGGTCCATGGCTCTCTGCTACCAGGTCTTGGCCACTCAGACAGGCACGGCCGTGGAAGAAGTCAGATAGGATAGAGCCCTTGATGGCAGTTAGCACCTGAAAATGAACAAGGAGGAATCAAAATTATGAGCTGGTGACATGCTGTGGTGAGGAGAGCACAGACTTGAAATTCAAACAGTCCCAAGCAGATCTGTTCTTCTGCACCTAATAGCCACGTGACCTTGTACAAATCACTTAAGCTCCTCAAGCCCCAGTTTCCTCATCTGTAAATGGAGCAGAAGAATAAGGAATAAATGAAAGAATTCCTAGTACATGGTCAGGGGAACGGTCCTCTTTCTCCAGCTATAAACATATAAAAATATAAAAAGAATGTGACTGCTAACTTCACTGGATTAAGAAATGCCTGTTTCCAGGTATGGTGGTGCACGCCTGCAATCCCAGCATTTGGGAGGCTGAGGCAGGAGGATCACCATGAGTTCAAGGTCAGCGTAGGCTACATAGTGAGTTCAAGGGCAGCCTGAACTACATAGCAAGACTCTATGTCTCAAGAAAAGAAAAAAGGAAAGAGAGGCCTAGCAGATTAGTAAAGCATACCCCTGGGTGTGCTTCTGGCTGGTCACAGGGATGTGGCCTTGCATACTATATGTCAGGGGTTCCTAAGCCCAGGCCATGGGCTAGTACTGGTCTGTGGACTATAAGGAACCAGTTAGCAGCAGGGAAGCTAACGAAGCTTCATTTGTATTAACAGCTGCTCCCCTCCACTCACAGGATCACCTAGGCTCTGCCTCCTGTCAGATGGGTGGTGGCATCATTTGCTTCTCCTTGAAGCACAAACCCCACTATGAACAGCACATGCAAGAGATCTAGGTTGCTATGAGAATCTAGTGCCTAATGATCTGCAGTAGAGCTGAGGTATTGATGCCAGTGCTGGGGAACAGCTGCAATAGAGATGAACACTGGCAGAGAGGCACGACTGTGCAGAGTCCCTAATAAATCAATTGCTTACAGAGTCATGCTGAAACCTTAGCAGTGAGTGGCAAGTGACAGTGAAGCTGCATCTAGTGGCAGGCTTTGCATCAGAATCTGACACGTATTTTAATCTGCACGTGCCCCACACATTATTTTATTTACTACTTCCATCTGCACCTCTTTCTTGCACTGCCCATTTGTCTCAGTCACAGCTTTGGGAAACTGACAGTTAATCCTAATCAAAATGTGTAGAAAACAAATATCACTGGAGAGCTTCTTTAAAAAGTAGGTGAGACCCAAAGATGAGGCATCAGAAGACTATACAACTGTTAACAAAAAAGCTGCATTTAAAAGAAAGTACCAAGAGTCCTACTTAAATTATGGTTAAATGCAACAGGTGATCCACAGTCTCCAAGCCTGCTTTGCATAACATGTGGTGACACCAGCTAGCCAACAAAGCCTTGAAACCTCTGAGACTGCTTTGCCGTGTGGAGACCAAGCACCCTGCACTAAAAGACAAGCCTCCGGAGTTTTTCAGGAGGAAAAAAAAAAACCTAGACATGAAGAACAGAAGCAATTATTGAAGGCCACCTCCTCGTCAAATGTGTCTGCAGCATCATTCTTAGTGGCCGACCACATTGCTAAAGCGAAGAAGCCCTTTACTACTGGTGAAGAGTTGATCCTGCCTGCTGCCAAGGACATTTGGTTCCAACCGTGACATGTGTCCCTCTTCTGGCAGCACTGTAAACTGGACAAATTGATAAACTAGCAGAGGGTATTGAGGCATGTTTGTTAGAGAGGATTAATGAGTTGCTGTGGCATGTAATCCAGGTGGACAAGTCTACTGATGTTGATGACAAGGCAACAATGCTTGTTTTTGTGTGATCTATCTTTCAGGACAATGTGTATGAGGACAATGTGTATGTGTACTTTTGTTTCAACAAACAACATGGCTGCACAACTATTCAAGTCTTTGAATCATATTAGGAAAACTGAATTGACCATTCTGCATCAGTATACAACTGGATAGCTTTCTGGTTTCATTACACAGCTCAAAGAGGTAGCTTGTAAATATGAGTCACTGTGTCATCCATAGAGAAATGCTGGCCTCACAAAAAATGTCACCTAAACTTAAAAATTTTTGTGCAGGATGTGATTAAGTTATCGACTACATTAAAGTACAAGCTCTTAACTCACATCTGTTGATGCAGCCCTCCAAGGAGACAGATGCAGAGCACACATGCCTCCTCTTACAGAAGTGTGATGGCTTCCTGAAGGCAGATCACTGGCCAGAGTTTCTGAGTTTACGAGAGTGCTCCAGACATTTCTTGGGAAAGGTCACTACCAGCAGTACAGTTCAGTGACACAGAATAGGTCACAAAACTTGTTTATTTGTGTGATATAGTCAGCCCGCTAAATGAACTCTTCAGAGGAGAATAACAACTGTGTTCAAGTCAGCAGATAAAATGGATACATTCAGGGCTGGGGATTTAGCTCAGTGGTTAGAGTGCTCGCCTTACAAGCACAAGGCCCTGAGTTCGATCCTCAGTACTAAAAAAAAAAAAAAAAAAAATGGATGCATTCAAAGCCAAACTGGAATTATGGGGCAAGTGAATATCGGTATTTTTGACATGTTTCAAACATTAGTAAGGATTTTGAAAGAGACTGAGGCAGGGCTGTCTTTCTCCAATCTACTGCATGATCACCTATTTCAGCTTCCAAAAGAATTTGTACATTTTTACTTCCCAAGCACATAAGATTCCCAAACTGGGAAGGAATGGATCTGTGATCTATTTGTGAATAACCCAGATCAATCTACTTTGTACTAGAAGAAAACCAATTGCTTGAGATCACAAATGATGGTGCCTTTAAGAGTAGGTTTGACAGCATTTTTTTTTTTTCCAGTGCTGGGGATCGAACTCAGGGACTTAGCACTTGTTAGCAAGCACGCTAACCACTGAGCTAAGTCCCCAGCCCTAAGAGGACATTTGAGACAACTTCAAATCTCCATATGTTCTGGATTAAAGTCAAGGTGAAAAAACCTGGTATGGCCATAAAAGCACTAAAAAGCCTGCTTTCATCTCCAACATCCTATCTTTGTGAGTCAGGGTTTCCTGCAGTGACAGCAACCAGGATGAGATTATGGAATAGAGGACACAGCAGCACACTTCAGGCGTCTTTGTCTCCCATCAACTCTAGTTGCAGGAAAACAAGCTCAGGGCTCCCACTGATTTTGCATTATGGTGAGTTGTGTAATTATGATTTATTACAATGTAATAGTAATATAAATAAAGTACACAATAAATATAATGCACTTGAATCATCCTGAAACCAGCCCCCACCAGTCCACAGAAACATTGTGTATGAAACTGGCCCCTGGTGCTAAAAGTCTGGGGACCACACTATCTAGGGTTCTTGGCCCCTTTCACCTCTAGCACTGTCGCCCTGCCCTGCCTCCTGGCTGCTACGCCTAAGCAGCTCTGCTTCTCTGTGCCTTCCCCCATGGTGTTTATGCCAGGGGGGCCAGCCGACCACATGCTGAAAATGCTCAGCGCTCAGCAACGAGGAAACCTGAAGCTGGAGGCGTGAGCTCGAGTCAGCCCAGAGGGAAAACGAGAGCCACTCGGGGAGCCTGGAGCCAGCCGGGCCTTGGTGGTCATCTGTTGCACGTGGCCATGAAGCCCCTCAACTGCAGCTGGCCCAGAGAGACCAGATGCAACCATAAGGTGCAACTGGAACTGGGAAGATTTAGTGCAAGAAATGTAAATGTCATGAATTTTTATATAGATTAAATATTAAAATGACAATATTTTATTTTATTTATTTATTTTGCTTTTTTTCAGACAGAGTCTTGCTATTAGTTCAGGCTGGCCTCAAACTCATGGCGATCCTACTGCCTCAGCCTCCCAAATGCTAGGATTACAGATGTGTGCTACCACGCCCAGCTAAAGTGACAATATTTTAGAGAGAGTAGGTTAAATATGTTACTAAATTAATTTCATCTACCCTAAGGGTTGGAACCAGGGGTCATAACAGACACATACAGAAAGAAAACTTTGACCCTTGAGCTCAAAGTGGAGCCCTAGGAGGCTTGAAGAGCTGAGCCTCCACAGGAAAACCAAGTGAATGCAAAGTTAGGTGAGAAGATCATGTCACTCCAGGATGAGAATAGACATTTAAAAAAGGAACTTCTAGAAATCAAAGACATTTAAATGAAAAATTCTCCGGAAGGGCTAAACGGAGATTAAACAGTGCTGGAGAGAAACACTGAATAGGTAACCTGAGAAAACCCCCTAGAATTCAGCACAGAGTGACGAGGATATGGAAAACATTAATGAGAAGTTGAGAAAATAGGGAGAAGCAGATGCAAAAGTCTAACACTGACCCAACCAGGGTCCAAAAGGAAAAAGGAGAGAGGACTCAGGAGAGATGGAATCTTCTAAAGATAGTGGAAGAGTATCTAGAACTGCAGAACATATGAATCCTGACTTAAAAGATACATGATTAAGCATTTCCAGGCCAGGGCAAGATAAAGAAAAATGGATTCAAAACAGGTGTGGTGGCACATGCCTGTAATCCCAGTACTCTGGAAGGCTGAGGCATGAAGATCTCAAGTTCCAGCCCAGCCAGGGCAACTTAGTGATTTAGGGAGATCCTGTCTCAAAATATGGGTAAAATGGCTGGGGATGTAGCTCAGTGTGAAAGCCCTAGGTTCGATTCCCATACCACCACAGAAAAAAAAAAAAAAAAGGATTCATTCCCTGAAACACAGTAGCAGACACTTAAGCTAAGTGTCCCAGAAAGAAGAGGCCAGTAGTCTACAGAGGATGACAATCAGCCTGATGGCAAACTTGTCAAAAACAACAAGGACAGAAAAGAGGAGAGTATCCACAGGGCAAGGAAAAATGAGTCGTACAGAGCCTGAAACTCAGCAAAGCAGTGTCACGGCATGGGCACGTTCCAGACCAAGCCGCAGTTCACTCAGACACTGTGTCCAACCACTGGGCTTCTGAGTCATCTGGAAAAGAGACAGAAGGGCTGGGTGTGCTGTTCAGAAGGAGAGTACTTGCCAAGCCCGTTCAGGGAAAGAGGGAGGATGAGGAGAGAAGAGAGGGGAGGAGGGAGGGAGAGAACTGACCAGAAACATGATGGACCTCGTACTCTAAGTTTGCACCCTAAAAGAATCTCAATATTAACTACTAAGACAAGACAAAACAAACAAACAAAAAAAGTGATCTTTATTTTTATTTTTTAACAACGTGATCTTTAAACTAGTAGAATTCATTTAAAAAGAAATAGAAGGGGAGCAGGTGTTATGGTTTGTGTCTAGATGTCCCCCCAAAGCCTCATATGGTAAGAGATAGCTGGATCTAGAGTGTGTGGTTACTAAATTAATCTATTGATCAATTTGTCATGGTTCTGCTGGGATCAAGGATGTGGAACTAAACTTAAAGGTGGGAGTGCTACCCACCCTAAGGACAGGTAGCCTAGATAAAAGATACAGGAAGAAGCTAACTAGCTGCTTGTTTGCATTGCTTATTTGCATACATTCCTTGCATTTCCTCCCTTTACTTTGCGGCCAGTCGGCTGCCGGTCTGCCACACTGGCCCACCCTGCCTTGGACCCAGCGGACTATAGACTGAAACCTCTGCAGACTGTGAGCTAATAAACCTTTCTTCCCCTAACTTTGGGTGTCGAGTATTCTGTCCCAACAACGAGAGAAAAGTAACTAAAACAGCAGGATTTAAATTTAAAACACTTTGTAGGGGTGGATGAAAGAAAAAAGATACACATTACTAAAGTTAGGAATTAAAGAGGGGACATCACTAGTGACCTCCTAAAGATAAAAAGGATAAAAAAAAAAGAGGCACACAAATGTTTCTAACCATAGAAAGAGAATACTATGAACAATTGTATTTAGATAACTTATTAACACATTAGATAACTTAGGTAAATTAGTTATCTAAATTGGAGACAAAAAACATCGATAAAAGAAAAATAGGCACATTCCTAGAAAGATAAAAATTCCCAAAACTGACCCTGAAAGAATGAGAATGTCTGGGCGCACCTACAAGAAATAAAAAGACCAGGGTGGCAGGGTGGCATGTACCTGCAGTCCTAGCACTTGGGAGGCTGAGGTGCGAGGGTCTCTCGAGTCCAGGAGTTTGAGACCAGCCTGGGTAACACACTGAGACCCCATCTCGAAATACAAACCCGGAACAAAGAGAAAGGTTGAATTAGCATTTTAAAACTTTCCACTTGTTCCACCAGAGAACCACTAAAAGTATTAACTTTATCAGAACTCTGGGAAATGGCCACACCACCAAGGTCGGGCCTTAACTCCCCCGGCCCCACCCCACCCGCCTCGGGAAGTGGAGACACAGCCGAGTGTCCAGTGTGGTTTCCTGGTGCTAGAAGGAACAGAGAGGATTTTGTTCTCCGATGCTGTGGCTGTCTGACCTGCCAGTGGCTCCCTGGAGCCTAACACAAAGGTCTTGCTCTTATTTTGCCTAACTGGGAACTTTCTCAGGGTGGAGTTGGGCCACTGCTGAAAATTGTAAATCAAAGAACCAGACACTGCAGCCCAGGGCAAAGGATATTAACTGGGGCAAAAAGTAGATCTGCCAGGGGCTGGGGACTGAGCTCAGTGGTAGAGTGCTTGCCTAGTAAGTGCAAGGCCCTGAGTTCCATCCCGGCACCAAAAAAAAAAAAAAAAAAAAAAAGAGTAGATCTGCCAAAGGCCTGGAGGCAGATGCAGCAGAGAGTAAGTGCTTTGAAAAGCTTTAACACTGGCAATTTCTTACAAAGCTAAACGTAATCTTACTATGCACTCCTAGCTATGTATCCAAGGGAGCTGAAAACGTATGTCCACATAAGAAGAGGCACACAAACGTTTCTAATCGTTTAATTCATAACTGCCAAGAGCAAGAACCAACAAAGATGGCCCTGAACATGTAACTGGGTAAATAAACTGTGACACACCCAGATGATGGAGTATTACTCTGCAATAAAAAGCAGCAAGCTGTGAAGCCACAAGGACACAGAGGAATCTTATATGCATGAGTGAAAAAGTCAATGTGAAAAGGCTGGTGTATGGTGTTCCGGAAAAGGCAAACTATAGCAATAGTTAAAAGATAAGAAGTGGGGGGTTAAGGATTTAGCTCAGTGGTAGCCCCGAGTTTGACCCCCAGCACCCTAAAAAAAAAGGTAGTTGCCAGAATGGGGGGATGTGGAAGGACGAACAGGTGACGCACAGGAGGGATGTTCTGGGGAGGGGACTATTTTGTACGCTAGGATAGTGCCGGCTATTATACATTATACAAGGTATGATAAAAATATACAATGTATGCTTAAACTTTTAAACTGTAACAGAAGAAGGCACATTACTATCAATCCTCCACAACAGAATTTTCTCCCTTGCTTCAAACATGCTTATCCCACCATTCTTGCTACTTTCTGTAGCAGTTCTGAAGTCCTCTTTCATGAGTATCTTTAATTGCACTATTCCGACTGCCATGCTGGCCTGAATTGATTCAAAATGTTTCCATTTCATGGTTATTTGGACTTGGGATGAGTCAGAAGTCACACAGTGCCAGATCCAGTGAATACAGCGGATGACTGAATGTTTTCCCAAGCCTGCCTTTCCACCCCGAGGCACTTGGCTGCAGCATGCACCCTATTTTCGATCACATCTCATGAAGACACTCACAGTAGAGGACTTCCAGGACTACTTCAGAAAGTGGCAAGAAGAATTTCCAGGACTACTTCGGAAAGTAGCAAGAATGGGATAAGTGTGTGTGAAGTGAACAGAAGTAATCTTAAGGGGGCTGATGGCAATGGGTCTTTCACTGTAATAAAATTTTTAAATACCACATTTTTTGATCACCCTTATATATTAGTCAAAACCCACTTGACTCCAAGGTTAAAATGTAAATAAGAACTTTCTTTACTCTAAAAAAAATCTTTCCACATCTTCCTTGGACTGTGCAAGGTCACATGCTCAGGGTGAGCTGTGGCCTAAGGCTGGCTGACCTTGCTCTGGGCAGGCAGGAAGTGGGCCACAGAGGGACAGCCTGCTGAGCTGAGGGCTGGAGGCCCACTCGCACTCATGCACGCAGCCCACCCCCACAGGACGGCTAGCCTGCTAGTTTTGTTTTGTTTTTGGCTCCATGTATTGAAGGGAATCTCGGAATGAACAGAAGGGACTTTCCTGATCACACTCGACAAAGAGGATGGTCATTATCAAAAATAGTTTTTAAAAGCCATTGAACAAACAATTACAAGTAGGAATCACCAACCCCTGGGGATGGGGAAAATCTGACTCCCAGAGTCACCAGATTGTGATATTCAAAATGTCTAGTTTTCACCCAAATTTAAGCATGTTTTCAAGACTCATCCACACTGTAGTGTGTATCAGTACCTCATTCCTTTCCAGCGCTACATAAAGTTCTGCCGCCTGACTAGATTAAGTGATGCCTGTTTATCCACTCACCTGTTGACGGGTGTTCTGGGTGTTCCCATTTGGGACTATTATGAATAATCATGCTCACATCTCAGCGTGAGATAAATGCTTGATAACTCTCTGCTAACAAATCTAGTGGGTCCTGGAATAACGGAAGTTTGGGTCTAGATTTCTAGGCCATTGATTTCTACTTTCTTTGAAGTTTTTACATTGATCTATAATAGAACAGCTGCATCCACAATCTGTTTCACCTTTTACATCTACTTGTGTCTGTGTGCATGCAACCTGACAAAGGAACACAAATTAAAGGTTGGACACAAGTCCATAATCCTGTATCACAACTTTAGGACCCAAGTGAGTTTCAGAATTAAGAATTTTGGGGGTTAGCCAGGTGTGACAGTGCCTGTAATCCCAGTACTCTGGGAGGCCGAGTCAGGGGGATCCCGAGTTCAAATGACCCTCGGCAATTTAAAGACTTAGGGACAGCCTGTCTCAAAATAAGAACTAAAAAAGGGCTGGGGATGTAGCTCAGTGTGAAGGCTCTGGATTCAATTTCTAGGACTACAAAATAACAAAACATTTTAAAATTAAAAGCTGTGTGTTATAATCTGGGTCTAGATGTCCTCCCGAAGCCTCATGTGATCTAGAGTGTGTGACTACTAAATTAGTCCACTGATTGGTTTGGCATAGTTCTGCTGGGATCAAGGATGTGATACTAGGATTAAGGGTGCTAGGATTAAGGGTGGGAGTGCTACTCCGCCCTAAAGTGGGTAGCCTGGATAAAATATAACAGATAGAAAGAGGCTTGTCTATGCCCTTGCTTGCACCTCTTGCTTGCTTTGCTTTCTTCTGCCTGTCTGCAATGTCACCCGGCTTTGGATCCAGTTGATTGCAGACTGAAACCTCTACGGATTATAAGCCAAATAACCTTTCTTCCCTTAACTTTGGGTGTCGGGTATTTTGTCTCAGCAACAAGAGAAAAGTAACTAAAACACTGTGTGTGGTGCTGCACATCTGTAACCCCAGTACTCAGAAAGCTGAGGCAGGAGGATCGCCAAGAATTCAAGGCCAGCCTAAACTATATAGTGAGATCTTGTCTTAAAAACAAAAAATTAAAAATTAAAAAAAGAAATGGGGGAATCTTAGAGAGGCAAAATAGTCTGGTTATGGCCATCCTGTACTCCCAGCTACTGGGGAGGCTGAGGCAGGAGGATCACAAATTCAAGGCAAGCCTGGGCCAATCCTGTCTCGAAATACAAAAAGGGCTGGGCATGTAGCTCAGTGGTAGAGTACTTGCCTAGCATTCTTGAGTCCCTGGGTTCCTGTTACCTCAGGAAAAAAAAAATTAAATCAAAGCATACTCCATATTTTAAGTAACCTCAGTGGGGTGCAGGCAGAACTTGTGGCCAAATTATTTCAACAGCAACACCTACTCAGAGCAAATGAAGTAACTACAGTTGGCTCTTTTTTTGTTTTTGTTTTTTTCCCCTCCACGAGATCTCACTACATGGTTCAGGCTGGCCTTGAACTCACAGTAATCTTCCTGCCTCAGCCTCTTGAGTGCTGGGATGACAGGCATGAACCACTCTTCCTGGCTACAGTTCGTTCTTTGAATCTGTACACAAGGATTTAACCAACTATAGATTGAAAATATTCAGGAAGAAAAACATGGTGGCACACGACTGTAATCCTGGCACAGCACTCTGGAAGGCTGAGGCAGAAGGATCATGAAATTAAACTCAGCAAGAGCCTGTCTCAAAATAAAATATGGACTGGAGATGTAATTCAGTGCAAAGGCCCTGGGTTCAGTCCCCAGTATGGCAAAAGGAAGGGAGAGGCGGAGGGAGAGAAGGAGGGAATGGAAGAGAAAAATGACTTCATTGAACATGTACAGACTTTTCTTGTTATTTCCTAAACAATATAGAACAACAACTATGTATACAGCATTTACATTTTACTGGGGAGGCATCTGTGGAGACTCTGGAATCTGTCCCCCACAGAGCTCGAGGGAGGACCATACTGTGAAAGGCACCAGGTGGTTTGGGTCTGGCCACCAAGAGAGATTTCAGACACCTCAGGATTCTCAAAGCTTTTGGGGTGGCTAGCTGGAACTACAGCCGGACCACTATGAAGTAGCAGGGGAAATAGTCCCCTCCTCCTCCTTCATCAAGTAATTAAATGAGCTCATAAAAATCACACTTATTAAGCACTTCCTCTGGGTTAGACCTCTTGCCAAGGACTGGATACCTGTTAACGCACTCCTCACAATGACCCAGAGGTTTATGCCTCCTAGTTTATGGAGAAGTTAAGAGACGAAGCAATTTGTCCAAAGTCACATACCTAAGAGATTGTTGAGACAGATCTTAAATACAGAGATTTTGATTTGTGTAGCTTTTTTTGTTCGCCCATTTTTTGAGACATGGTCTTGCTACATAGTTTGGGCTGGCCTTGAACTTGTGGCAATCCTCTTGCCTCTGGCTCCCAAGTGCTGAGATGACAGGTGTGCACCACCACACCCAGCATGTGTAGCTACTTTAGGGTTTACACTCTTTTACCTTACGCAGAGCTGAGCCCATATACGGATTCCCTGAACTGCAGAGTGGGGTGGGAACATGAATGCCTCTAGATTTCCCAAGTGCTGAGTCACCTGCTTTCCAACGTCCACAGAACAGGTCGGTCTGGTTAAACCTCAGGAAGAGCAAGCCAAAAGTCCAAGGCTACGCTCAGATGTTTACAACTCTTTCCAGAGAGTAAAGCGCCATCCCCCAAGCTGATACTGAACTTCTTGTCTAATAAATTCAACTCGACCAGCATATTAGCACCTCCTGTGTTGGGAGCTCCCTGTAAGGCAGGATCCACCATCCCTTGCAACTTTGTAGGTATTCCCGAAGGCCCAAATACTCAAAAATATTATAGTTTTCTCTTTTCATTCCGAGAATCATCTAAAAGAAAAACTTTAGCATCTCTGGATCACTGATCACCTTATAATCAAGCACCACTCGAGTGTGTTTATCATTGCCCCCATGCTAGAAAGGACTACTGTCACTGCCTCGGACAAAAGACAGAGGACAGAAGTGGGTTCAACGTGAGGCCAGCAGGCAGTGTGGTATAAATGGAGATTTGTAGCATGCAGGACAAACTGAAAAAACTGGCAGGAAAATGGAGACATCACCAAGTCATAGCTAAAGCCAAAGGGCCAGCTCTGTAGCCTGCAAAGTGCCCATTTCCAGGAGTAGGGACATTTTGGGGGACAGCCTCCCTCTTGCCAAAGCATTGCTTGTGATTTGAATTCTGGGTCAGTCCACTTTGTTTGCATTTCATTTGATTTTGAAACTGAATGTGGCTTTACAGTTGCATAAGAGATGTAAACTTTAGGATCTAATATCTTGTTTTATCATCATCGATCTCTTGATTAATAGTTTAAAAAAATGAGGCTGAGGCAGAAAGATCCCAAGTTCAAGCTGGGCCTGGGCAACTTAGTGACTTAGCTAGACCCTGTCTCAAAATAAAAGATAAAAAAGTGCTGGGATGTACTGTAATGTAGTGTGAATCTCCAGTCACACCAAAAAGAAAGTTCAATTCCCAGTCCCACCCAAAGGAAAGCAAACAAGCAAGCAAGCAAGCGAGCATTTAAAAGCAATTTTTTAGTCAATGGTGGGGATCTAAAGCAATCATTTTGTTTTGTTTTCAGTGTTGGGGATTGAATTCAGGGATTAGTTCATGGTAGGCAGGTACTCTACTACTGAGCTATACCCGCAAGCCCTTTTAAAATTTTTTGTTTTGAGACAAAGTCTCACTAAGTTTCCCAGGCTGGCCTCAAATTTTCTATCGTGCTGTCTGAGCCTCTTCAAATTTTTCATGTTAAAAAACAAAAGCCCCTCATTGGGCAAGGTGTGGTAGTGCACATCTGTAATCTCAGCACTCACCCTGAGGCAGGAGGATCACAAGTTCAGGGCAGACCCTACCTCAAAAAACCAAACAGAAACAAAATAAAAAACCAAAGCTCGTCATTCCACGACTACCAGGGGTAGAGGAGTAGAGGGATTCTCTCTTTTTTGGGGGGGGCGGTGCTGGGGATCAAAGTCAGGGCCTTGCGCTTGCTAGGCAAGCACTCTACCACTTGAGCTAAATCTCCAACCCCTGTAAAGGGATTCTCCGCTAAAATTCTACAACTTTTTGGGAAGAAACCTACTACCCAGTTGTAGACTGCCCAAACAAGTCCACAAGAGGTATACAGTCTTATGTTTCAGGTTCTTTTTTTCCCCAAGACTGTAAGCTCTACAGTGGCCGGGACTCTGCCATATGCATCTGTACGCTGACAGCATCTTGCCTGGCACAGAACTCCGGTCACAGAAGGCTCATGGCACCCTTTGCATTGGTAAGTGACAGGGTTCCATTGTGCCACTTCTTTTCTTTTTTGAAAAGCTCCAACCTGTTGCCAGCTTTTCTTTCCTCCCAAGCACCATGTTTTTCTTCCCCTCTCTGCATCTGCATTTCCAGAAGAGACTGCTGACAGCTGGGAGCCAGAAAGGCTTGCAGCTTTCACCCTAGTCATGCAGTTTCTTTCCTTGTGCTCCCGCTCCAACTAGTACTGAAAACTGACTCATTTTGTTTGGCCTCCAAAAGTGTTTTCAAAAATTGGATTAGTCAATATCTCTTTAAGTGGGAGAGGTTTCACCTACATACTATATATGAATTTCTGGCTTTTCTTAAAAATTATTAGATTTGATCTTCCCTGACAGTTAGCAAGAGGACAGGGCTGAGGAAAGTCTGCAGACAGGGCTCATGGCGTCCCGTTCCCACAGTCCTCACTTATCTTCCTGCCTGGCCCTTATCATTGTCATCGTCATCATCATCATAACAGCAGCAAGTAATTACCAAAGCTTCATTATAGGCCAAACACTACTGTGATCACTTATATATCGTTTTATTTTATTCCCACAACATTTCTTCAGAGCATACACTGTATTACTAACTCCATGTCATGGATGAGGTAAAAAAGCCCAGAGGAATTATCCAAAATCAGAGTTAGGGGGGTTGGGGATTTAGCACAAGTGGTAGAGCACTTGCCTAGTGAAATGCAAGGCCCTGAGTTCGATCCCCAGCGCCCTCCAAAAAAGAAAAAAACAGAGTCAGGATTGAACCCTGAGTGGTTTGACTTCCAAGTCCTTACACATAACCACTCTACTACACTATAATTATACATATATAAAACTTGAGTTTGGGACTCCTGTCATACACTTGGCACATACTATTCATTTTTCAGTACTGTGGATTGAACCTTCACACTGAGCTACATTCCCAGCCTTTTTCAATTTTTACTTGGGGACAGGGCCTCACTAAGTTGCTCAGGCTGGGCTTGAATCTGTGATCCTCCTGCCTCAGCCTCCCAGAGGTCTGGGGTTACATGCCTGTACCACCATGCCTGGTTTGTACAAGCATTTTTAAGGGAAACAATCAAGGAAGACTCCCTTCTCTAGCCATGTAACCAACTACACAATTTTAAAGAGACAGTTGACTTATTTTCTCTGATCACAAATTCAAGCAGTGGATTTAAGGCTTTCACTGGGACCGAGAGACACAGGAGAATCAGAAAGATATTTACAAAGGAAAATCCTTACTAGAGTAAACTAAAGGAGGGAAGGAGACAGCAACCTTTCTTACTCTCCAAAAGCTGAACGTAGCAGAAAATGCAAACAAGCATTAAAATCTGGAACTGCAATGTTTATAGTAAGGTGGATGCAGAAGACCCCTAGGAGCCCTCGAGTCTTTCAAGGAGTCAGTGAGGTTGAAATCATTTTCATAATATTCAGATGTTATCTGCCTTCATTTCCAGTGAAGCTTCCCAGGGGCTACAAGACATTTGATATCTCAAGTGGGTGAATACAGAAACAGACATAAGCATCCAGATGACAGTAAAAAATGAAAATTAATCTCCTACTACTCCTTCTTTTCAGGCCTGGGGATTGAACCCATGGCACTCTGCCACTGAATTACATCCCAGGCCTTTTTTGAGACAAGGTCTTGCCAAGTTGCCCAGACAGGATGCAAATTTGTAATCCTGCTGTCGCAGCCTCCCTCAGTGCTAGGATTACAGGCATGCACCACCGTGCTTGTTTCTTCTTCTTACTAAATTTTTCTGAAATACAGATTTTTTTTAAATTGCCAGATGTAACCCGCCATGGTGGCACAGGCCTGTAATCCCAGCACTCCGGAGGCTGAGGCAGGAAGATCGCCGTCAGTTCGATAAATAAATAAATAAATAAATAAATAAATAAATAAATAAAAGATCAAAAGCTTGAGAACTGCTGCTCTTAAAAGTAGAAGTCCTGTGTGTACAAATGTGCTCAGGTGGGTGTTTCTCTAACAGAAAGAAACTGAATCAAAAATTCCACACTGGTAGCCAGCACACACAATTTGTAAGACCTATTAAATTCATTACCAGCAGTTAAAAATCAGAATGTTTCATATAAAGAAAATTTTCTGGCCTCTTCTCAAAAAAAAAAAAAATTTGGCATCACCTAGATGGAACATACAATCTTTGGTAGGCCACAAATCCAACTGTTATGATTTTTGACCTGTCAGTCCCTGGAAGGATCTGAACCACTACCCTTGAGGGCAGGAGGAAAAATCCTTTTTACAATAAGCATCATCAATGAAACTACATCCATCTAATAAATGTTTGCATTCCTCCAAAGAGGTCAATATGCGAAATGAATCACATTTTGCTTTATCCAACCTCCTGAGGCTGAAGCTTGCATGGTCTCATGATTGGTACAGAGATTCTGGGATTGATCAGAAACCCTTCTGAGATAGGGATCCTTGTGAGGGTGCCAGGAAACTCACCGGAAGAGCAAGGGAGTGACACTCCAGGGCACAAGAGGGCCCAGTTTAGGCCCCAGAGGGAGTGAGTTCGTGTGACAATCAGACCTTGGCTATTTCCTTCTGAAAGGCTGTTGGGAATTTCCCGACACTCCTCCAATTTCTTTTGCCCTAAAAACAGGTGGTGGAGAAGGAAAGGTAGTGAGAATTTGGGTTGAAAAGAAGACACAGGTATGAAATATGGGAAGAGAAGAATTTTTGGAAAGAGGAAAGCAATACTAAACTGGGAAGATATAGGTGGGGGAAAAGGTTTATGAGGATAGAAGGAAATTATTTTTCTTTCATTCCTTATTTTCCCTCAGGGAACAGACCTAGAAGATTTTGCTAGGAGAAGCCTGATGGGGTGGAACTGGGGATGAAAAGGGATGTTTGTTGGAATTGGGGTGGAGAGGATTGGAGAAATAGAAGAGAGAGAAACTGGAAGGGCTGAGTTAGTTGTAAGCAGAAAAATAGTTCAAAAAGAGAGACTAGGTGGAAAGAATTTTTGCTGGAAAGTGATCTGAATACAGGGGTAAAAAACTGGGTGAAAAATACAGTACTTTTGCTAGAGGAAGTTCCTAAAATTACCAGGACGGGCGTGATTAAGTCAGACAGGGCAGACTTGTTTTGTTGCTGGAAGAGCCTAAAAGAAAAAGACAAATCTGGGTGCCCCAAAGCGGGGCTCTGGAGGAGGAAGGGGGTCGTTCAGCAGAAGGGGCATCGGCGGGCGGCGAATGCAAGGCCGAGCTGCACAGGGTGGAGGTCAGGTGGGCCGGGCGCGAGCTGGGGGCTGCGCCGGAACAGTTGGGGGGCGGGGGGGGAAGAAAAGGGGGTGCAGCAGGCCAGGGCTCCTGAGGAGTCGTCTTCAAAGGGGGAGGGGCTGCGGGGGTGCAACGGGCCTGGAGCTGTTGGGGTGCAGAAGGTGCGCGCGAGACGCAGGGTGAAGGGCACTCCCGAAAGGGAGGCGGACCCCCTAAAAAAGAAATCCAGAAGCGAACGAGATTGTAAAAGGGGGAAGAGGCTAAAATAAGAGGAAAGGAAGGAAAGGGGAGGTAGGGATAAATGGGAGGGGGCAAAGGCAGCAGCAACCGGGTTTTACCCGCCCCGGGGGCTCGCGCGCTGGGCCTCGCACCTCACGCCTCAGGGCCTCGCGGGGCCGCCTGCCGCCCAGCGCGCACGCGCAGCCCGGTCTGCCCCCGGCGCGCCCCTCGCTTTGGCACGTGCGCGCGTGCGCGGCCTGGCACCGCCCGGGCTCCCGGCGCGCGCCTCCCGGCCACGCGGCTTCTGCAGCGCCGGCGAGCTCGGGGCCGAGGGCCGCGGGGCGGGGTTTGCCGCAGTCACGTGACCCGACGCGGGCGGGAGAGGAGGCGGTTGGTCGCCATTTTAGAAGGCGGGCGGTTGAGGGCAGGAGAGGGCGAACACGAAGCCCAGGAAGGGGGTCAGCGGGAGGTCGTTCCGCGTGACCCGCAGCCAGAGGCCGAGGTCCTCTGCTTGGCCTCTGTTCCAGGCGGGCGATGTTGGGACACAGTGCCCTGCTCCCGGCGCGGCCCCAGCACGCGGGCGCGTGGCATCTTCCATCGCCTGCCAGCCTGACTGGGCCCCGCGCCTTTCCGAGCCGCCTTGGGGGCCACATTGGCCTCGGTGCCAGCGGGTCGCGCAGAGGGAGCCTCCAGCCGCTGAGACCAGGATTCGGGCCTTAGAAATTGAACCCTGTACAGCCGGCAGTGGCCCTGGGAGGCTGGAGCAGGAGGGTCGCAAGTTTGAGCCTAGCTTGGGCAATTTAGTGAAACCTTTACCAAAAATTCAAAAGAACTGATGATATACCAGTAGTTCAGTGTGAAGACCTTGGGTTCAATTCTCAGTACCACCAAAAATAAAATATTGAAACCCGAGGTATACAGCGCCTGAAGGCACATTCCGGGTTGCCTGGGGATGGGAACCGACTTTGGCCATGAAGGAGCAGGAGGGATCATACTGAGGTGAGGAAATTGTCCAAAAACGACTATGGTCATGGTTGCGCAATGCATTAAATTTACAAAAATCTTCGAATTATGCACTTAAAATGGGTAACTTTTCTGTACATTAAATCTCAACGAAGGGTTTGTGGTTTGTGTTTGTTTTATCCCTGGGAGGGTAATAGAATGGAAGGGAGGTCTGGCATTCTGCCTTGGGTCCCTTCATTCAGCACACGCTGGGCTTCTGCTCTGGACGCCGAGATAGTGTCTGGGTGAAGCAGCCCTGTCCCCGGGGAGCTTCCTGACCTGCGTGTACAATAGAAATAAGCTACAGCTTGTAACTACCAGCCGAGTACGTCTTTTTATGCTTTCTAGTAGCCATTTAGTCAGGATAAAAGCCGGGTATGGTGGTTCACACCTGTGATGCCAGCACTCTGGGAGGCTAGGGCAGGAAAATCTAAAGTTCAAGCCCAGCCTGGGCAATTTAGCGACATAGCAAGACCCTATCTCACAATCTAAATAAATAGGACTGGGGCTGTAGTTCAGTGCAAAGGCCCTGGGTTCAATCCCCAGAACCAAATGAAATAAAATAGATAAAAATAGGCGAAATTTTAATAATATATTTAACCTAAAATCTTATTTCGACATGTTATCAATATATAATTTTTTTTTTTCCGGTGCTGGGGATCGAACTCAGGTCCTTGTGCTTGCCGGGCAAGCACTCTAATGACTGAGCTAAATCCCCAGCCCTAATATATAAATTTTAAATAATTGTTGAAATGTTTTTGGCTTCGTCTTTAAAATCCAGCGTATACTTTACATTCACTGAACACCTCCATTCAGATGGGCCTGAGAAGGACATGATAGCACCATATAGTTTCTGGCTGTATTGTTGGACCCTGTACCTCTAGAAGAGGAACAAGCAAAAACACTTCTAAAGCAGCGTGATTATAATTCTTTTTTAAAAATGAAGGTAGATAGTGTCTGAGGATGCTGTTTTATACAGGTCAGTAGAGCCTTCCTGGGGCAATGACTCTGAGCAGAAATTTAAAGGAAGTACAGAAGAGAGCTATGATATCTGGGGACAGAAGGGGCAGTAAGTGCAAAGGCCCTGAGGCAGGAAGAAGTAGGACCCTTTGAAAGACAAGAGAGACATGTGGCTAGAACCATGTGAAAAGAATGAGGAACACATCATGTAAGGAATTGTCTGTTTTGCTAAGGCACGAATTAAACATGTAGAAACAATTTAGGAGGGATTCTTCATTTATTTACCACATATTAAAAAATAATCTCAGCTGGAAGTGGTGGCCCATGCCTATAATCTCAGCACTCCGGAGGCTAAAGCAAGAGGATTGCTGCGAATTCAAGGCCAGCCTGAACTACAGAGCAAGACCCTGTCTCAAATAAATAACTAAATAGAGTTGTGAAAACACGCAGCCCATCTTCCTGGCTGAATGAAATGGACAGTAACTGGTGGCAAATACGGAGGCAAAAACGACATGGGACAACTCCTCTCACCTGGGTGAGGGAGCCTCCTGCAGCAGCCGCCCACTCATGCCACATCGCTACAGAAGTCATTGACATGTGCCCTTGTGGTGTTGTAGGATTTTTTGTTGTTGTTTTTGTGTCTCTAGAGATGGAAGCCAGGGTCTCACAAATGCTAGGCAAGTGCCCTACTACTGAATCTCACTGTAGTCATTCATTTTGCTTTGTTTTCTCTTTTTTTTGAATCGGGGTCTCACTCTGTAGTCCAGCCTGGCCTCCAACCCGAAGCCATCCTCCTCCCTCAGCCTCCTGAGAGGCATGTGCCACCACACCTATCTACAGAGATCATTATTACCCCCATTTTCCAGGTGAATAAACTGAGGCACAGACAGACTAAACAAGTGAGGGAGTCATTATTCAAAGACATGTATTTGAATGGGCTTTAGGAGAGTCATCAATTCTTCCAATTTCTTCCAAACCTTGCTTTCTGCACCGAAGATTAAGGACAATGACTCATCTCGCCAGGAGACCACAGAGAAAATGGAAAGCCTCACTGAGTCGCACAGTGCTGGTCAGATGGGAATGTTTAGTCGGCAACGGGGAGGGAGGCCACAGCCCTAGGGAGAACGGGCATGAGCAAAGGCCCTGAGGCCTGATGGTGGAGGCCAGGCTGAGGGCTGGGCCAAAGCTGCTGTGGGATTTGAGCACTGCCATGTGTTTGTGCACCTGATCCTGGATGCCTCCGGAGCAGCATTCTCCCCTTGGTAAATATGCCATGACTCGGTGGTCACAGGGCAAAGCTCTGTGGTTTATATCTAGACCTCCTGCAAAGCCTCAGGCGCTCAGGGGAGGGGCCTTTGGAAGGTGATTGGATTTTGGGGACCTATAGCGGGCTTGCTGCTAGGAGATGGGATCTGATTGGAAGAGGTGGTTACTGGGGGTGTGGCCTGGGAGGGTTTACCACCCCCCCCGCTTCCGGTCTCGCACCTCCGACACAGTCCTGCTGTGGACTGAACCGGGAGCCAAAGTAAACCTCCACTCCCTTAGGTTGTGGGTGTCAGGTATGTTGTCCCAGCGATGGGAAAAGTGAGCAGGACACGAGGCATTCTCCAGGTGACCCTGGCTACTTGGTAAGGGCAGAGTGGCTTCCTTCCCTGAGGACAGAGCCTCAGAAGTTCCCCACTCCCTAGAGAAGACTCACCTCTATCCGCGACAGTGGAGCGGATGCTGGGACCAGAAAGGACCGGAGACATGGTGTGTCTGACCTCGGACTTCTCTCTGGTCATCGTTACCGCACGAGATAGTTTAACAAGTTGATTACACACTCTTTCCATCATATTGGGTGTTATAAGACAGCTGGCTGTGATAGGAAGTGTACAGGACTGTGTGTGTAGATTATATGCAAGTGTCGTGCCCTTTTACACAGGGGTTTGAGCATCTTTGGATTTTGTATCCACAGGGGTCCTGAGCAAGTGCTCACAGAGATGGAGGGAGGACCAGTCCAGCAGGAAACGAGACCATCTTAGTAACTCACTGGTCACTGGCAAGGTTTAGATCTAAAGTGGCCCCAAAATTCATGTGTTTGGAGGGTGATGGGATTACAGGGTTTAGAGCTGACTTGCTGTTAGGTGGACCGGGTGGGAAGAGGCGGTGATGGGGCGTGGCCTGGAGAGTACCGCTCCCTTCCTGGTTCCTCCCTCCTCTCTCTGCTTCCTGTGCACCATGGAGTGAGCAGCTCTTCACTGCCAGCCCGTCCTCAGTCAGGCTGTTTCTTCTTTGGAGCTGGCCAAGCCTGGGCTGAAACGTGAACCCAAATAAACCTCCCCTCCTTTAAACTGTGGGGGGTTTGTGCCAGCAATGAAAAAGTGACTAATGCGCCCAGTAACAGGTATGTGGAATTAGTTGTTTCCTTCTAAACTAGGTGCTGTGATGCATATGTTCAAGGCCAGCCTGGACTACACAGCAAGACCCTGCAAACGACCCTGATTCAAACTAAACTAAACTAAACTGACATAGATCCCTTCCTTACTCCACTTGGCCTCCCAGCTGCCACTGCATTTCCTGTCCGAACTTCCAGAAAGAATTGAATTGTCCCCAGCTGCTGTCTGTATTTCATGACTCTTACAGTTTTTTGAAAAACTATTTTAAGTAACTAATGTGTGGTGCTGTGAATTGAACCCAGGACCATGCGCATAGTACACAAGCGCTCTACCCCTGCATGACGCCCACAGCCTCTTTTTATTTTCAGAGTCTCCCTAATTTGTCCAGGCTGGCTTTGAATTTTTGATTGTCCTGCCTCAGCTTCCAGAGGAGCTGGGATTATAGAGGTGTACCTTTGCTGCAGGGCAACTGACAGTTTTACTTTGAAAAAAATTCAGATTTATTGACCAGTACAGAAAATAATGGCAGCAACACTCACACAGAATAAAACCTGGCATCCTTACCTGGGCCTGAGGTCCCGTGTGCCTGGCCTGGCTACCCTCCTGTCTCGTCTCTACTTGCCTGTGGCCTCAGAGTAGTGACTTTACTTCTTGGTGCCTCACTTTCTTCCTCCATTAAGTGGGAACGATAATGATACCTGCTTGTAAGGTTGTTCATTGTGAAGATCAAAAAATAACAGCATCAAGGCCAAGTGTGGTGGCTCACACCTGTAAACCTGGCACTTTGGGAGGCTGAGGCAGGAGGATCACAAATTTGAGCTCAGCCTGAGCAACTTAGGGAGACCCTGTCTCAAAAACAAAACAAAAACAAAAAAGTAAGAGCTCCTGAAGGGCCTAGGTCTGCCCCGAGCTGTGTAACTGACTGGAGTAAACTGCAGTGGTAGGAAGGTGTTGGGAACGGGTCCCATACAGCAGGAAGGGTCTGCACTTTGCACATCACTGCTCTCAGGTGACCCTCGGCCTTAGTCCCAGTTCTCTAACAACACAGAGGCTCAGCAAGGTTGGCCACATGCGCAAGGCCACAGCTCCTGAATAACTGGGCCAAGATTCGGACTGAGATCTCAGTCCCAATTTCTCTTTCTGACCACGAGCACCAGATTTTTCATGGGCCTCTCTGCGTCCCCTCTCCTACCAGTCCCGTCTGCTGGCCGCGTCCGGCCCTGCCCCATGGGCCTCGCACCTGTCCTTTCCTTCCCCAGGCC
The DNA here is from genome assembly GCA_004026905.1 of Hystrix cristata. NCBI lineage: Eukaryota > Metazoa > Chordata > Mammalia > Rodentia > Hystricidae > Hystrix > Hystrix cristata. The sequence continues at coordinate 78,296 of PVJO010002604.1, forward strand.
TCCCGTGACAGAGACTCCCAGGGGGCGGCCGCTGGTTCCGGAGGTCGTAGCTAAGATGGTTCCAGATGGCCTAATTTCACAACCAGGCATGTATGTTAATACGTATTAGCAAGAAAGTGACTGGCCCCTCACACCTGTGCTTTCCTGGCCATTGTTGCCTGGGGTGAGTCCAGGGGTGCCCCATGGGGACCCTTTCAAGGAAAAAGGAATAAGGAAGGGCACAGACAGTAAGGGCTTGATTCTGCAAAAATGGGGACCTAGTCCTTTAGAGCAGCGGGAAAGCCCGGAGGCGGGCACAGGGTACACCACATTGCAGGGTCAGGACTTCCCCGAGGACACTGGGGAGCCATAGAGGGGTTTAAGCAGTGGAGGGGCAGGGTGAGCTCTGCTTTAGAATCCACAGGCTCCTGCTGTACTCTGGGCTGGGAAACCCCATAACCCTCCTTCCCTGGACAACCTTTCCTAGTACACTCCTCCTCTGCCGCCTCGTCCCCCTCGGACTCCTCCTCTTCCTCCTGCAGTACCCAACTCCCCACCCCAACTCTGTCTACTCTGGGGTGAGGTCTAGAAGCCCCTCAGCCTCTTGAGCTCCAGGAAGTGGGCCCCAGGATCTCATAGTGATCCCCTAAGAGTGGGTGCTGAGAAACCTTGTGACCAGACCACCTCCCCAGACTGCTTTGCTCTTTCCCTTCACCAGCCCCTCCCTCGGTCTTGGCTTTTCTTGCATACATTGCCACATATATTATTTTAGGAACCATAGCCAGATGTGGTGGCACATGCCTGTAGTCCCAACACTCTGGGAGGCTGAGGCTGGAGGATCTCAAATTTGAGCCCAACATGGGCAATTTAGTGGGACTCCATCTGAAAATAAAAAATAAATAAAAGGGCTGGGGCCATATCTCAGTGTGAAGGTCCTGGGTTCAAGTTTCAACAAATAAATATCTTATACCGGGCTGGGTACAGTAGTACATATACTTGTAGTCCCAACACGTGGGAGGCTGAGATGGGAGGATTGCATGAACCCAGGAGTTCAAGACCAGCCTGGGCAACATAGCAAAGATCTTCCCACTGCCACATCATATACACTTCAATACCTCTGCTCTCTCAAAAAAAAAGCCATATTTTTTGCAGTAATGGAGATCGAACCCAGGGGCTCTCTACCACTGAGTGACATCCTCCCTAGTGCTGGGATGACAGGCATGAGCCACCATGCTCGGCAGCCTTTTTTATTTATTTTGAGATGGGGGTCTTCCTATGTCACTAATTGCCTAGACTGGGCTTGAATTTGGGATCTTCCTGCCTCAGCCTCACAGAGAGCTGGAATTACAGGTGTGTAGCACTGTACCCAGCTCAGAAATTCTTTTATTAAGATATAATCAAGGTTGGGGCTGGGGATTTAGCTCAGTGATTAGAGTGCTTGCCTTGCAAGCACAAGGCCCCGAGTTCGATCCCCGGCACCACAAAAAAAAAAAAATAAATAAATAAAAAGAAATAAGCAAGGTTTGCTGGGTGTGGTGGTGCATGCCTGTGATCTCAGCACTTTGGTGGCGGAGGCAGGAGGATCACTGTGAATTTGAGGCCAGCCTGGGCTACATAGTGAGTTCAAGGCCAGTATGAACTACATAGCAAGACCTGTCTAAAAAAAATTATAATAATAATTAAGGGTTGGGGTACAGCTAAGTGGTAGCACTTGGCTAGCGTTACGGTTTAGATCAAGAACGACTCCAACCCCCCAAAAAGAATAACCCCGGAAGTCTTATCCTCTCAGGGGTGGAGCTTTTGATGGTATTTGGGTCATGGGATAGGACAGCTGGATGTGCTGTTAGGAACTGGGCCCACATCAGAAAAGGCAGGTCCCTGGGGGCTGACCAAGAAGGGTTCGTCTCCCTCCCATTCTCCTCCCTCCTCTCTCTGCTTCCTGGTCTCCATGATGTGATCCACGCTCCTCCACCCAGGTCTTTCCACCATGCCCTCCTGCCTTGGAGCCAGAGACCATGCCTGTAACCATGAGCCAAAATAAATCTCTCCTCCTGTAAATTGTGGGTGTTAGGTATTATGTCTCAGTGGTGAGCAAGTGACTGAGACATTTGGCATACATGCTAGAGGCCCCGGGTTCAGTCCTCAGGGCCCCAAATCAAAGGAAACTGATCCTCTGCTGCAGAAAGTGGACATGAAACTGCCAATCTCATTAAGATCATCCCTTCACCTGGGCATGGTGGTGCATGCTTGCAGCCTCAGCTACTTGGGAGGCTGAGGCAGGAGGGTTGCACACTCAAGTCCAGCCTGGGCAATTTAGCAATTTAGTGAGACCCTGTCTCAAAATAAAAAATAAATGGCTGGGATGTGGCTCAGTGTTCCCTGGGTTCAATCTCTAGTACTAGGGGTTAGGGATTTGGCTCAAGTGGTAGAGCACAAGGCCCTGAGTTCAATCCCCAGCACCCCTGCCCCCTAAATCTCCAATACTAGAAAAAAAAAATTCTCCCTTCTGTTTCTTGTAGCTTTGAAAACCAGTACGTGTAAAGAAATGGTTTTACGCATGTTATATGCTGGTGAATTGTATGAATTTTGGAGCAGAGCTGCCTGAGTTCCAGTCCCTGTGGCACCTGACTTTGACAGTTTTGTAACATCCTTGTTACTCAGTTTCCACATCCCTAAACCAGAGGTGATGGCAGCATCTCCCACGGGGACTGCCCGGGCACCCGATGCATCCAGGTACCTGACAGGAAGTACAAGATGAATTAAGCATCGCTTATAACCACATCATCTTGCAGACCAGCAAATTTCCACTCCTCAAGATCTCTGGGAACAGAAAGTAATAAAAGTCAAAGTTGAGCCATCTCGGGCTGGGGATTTAGCTCCAGTGGTAGAGCACTTGCCTAGCAAGCACCAAGGCCCTGAGTTTGATCCCCAGCACCAAAAAAAAAAAAAAGTTGAGCCATCTCTTTCTTCAGCTAGAAAGGTCCAGCGAGCAAAAGCTGGGTTCTCCTCTTAAAGGGGCCTCTCCTGGTTTTGACTTTCTTCTTTCCTAAGAGGGCCTCATGGGTCTCCTCCCCCTCCCCCAAGCAATGCCAAAGCTAAATTCTGCAGTGATAACTAAATCACTGAAAGCAACAAATAGACCAGTCATCCTTCACCCAGGATTTTACTGTCTGCAGTTTCAGATACTAGCAATTAATCACAGTCCTGAATATTAAGTGGAAACACTCCAGAAATAAACACTTTCTAAATTTTCAATAATTTGTATCACTGCATATTGTAATAATTGTTCTATTTTGTCATTAGTTACTATTGTCACTCTTTTACTTTGCCTAATTTATAGGTTAAACCTTTTCATATATATGTATAGAAAAAACCAGTATACACAGGGTCACTACTACGTGGTTCAGGCACCCACTGGGGTCCCGGGAACATAACCCTACAGATATGAGCACTGCTATAAATACTGCTTCTCCTGCTTGGCTAGGAATATCTGGTGCATGCGTAATAACATTACATAGATGAAAAAATTCTGTGCCACTTTGGGGTCCCCGAGGCACAGTGCAGGCAAACAAGTCAAGAGTTTTCCTAGAGGAAGAGGCAGCTCCACACGCGGATGCCAAGGGAGTCTACAGAATTTAGGTTTTCATTTACATTGTGTACAGTATGTTTATTTGAATAGCTGATACAAGGTTCAAAATTTACAAAGCACAAAATGATCTACCCTCCACCACTCTTTCGTCCTCAAGGATTATCCCTGTTAGCAGCTGGTTGCAGTTTTTGAAGATATTCTGTGCATCTAACAAGCAAAAACTGGCATTTTTCATCCCACTTTTTAACTTTGTAGACACTGCTCCCTTCTTTGCCGCCCCTCTCATCTGGATACATAGCTCGTTGGCCAGTTCATGCCTGGCTTCCTCATTCATTTTACAGCTACTTTCTATCCCTTTGTGGGCCAGAGCACAGATAGAGTTCCCTAGCTATGGATAACCTAGGTTGTTTTGGCCCGCCCCCCTTTTTTTTTGGCTGGGGATCGAACTCAGGGCCTTGTGCTTGTGAGGCAAGCACTCTAACCACTGAGCTAAATCCCCAGCCCCAGCCCCTTTTTTGGGTTTTCTTAACGATATTTTTTCTTTTTTGAGACAGGGTCTCACTATGTAGCCCAGGCTTGAACTAGCGGGCATCCTCCTGCCTCAGCCTTCAGAGTGCTGGGATGACAGGAGTACCCCACCATGCCTGGCTTCTTTACGAATTTTTTAAAATATATTTTTTCTTTTTCTTACTTTTGTTTATTGTTATGTAAAACAAAAACAGTGCTACTCACTCCCCGCCCCTGTCGTTAACTTTTGTCAGGAAATTGGCGAAAGCCCTGCGGTGTTCCCGGTATCCGCCAAGGGTACCTTCACCTCCAGGGTCGCACGCGTCCAGCGTGGCTCTGCCTCCCCGAAGCTGTCACCAACCGGCCCCACGCCCTCCGGAGCCCCACCCCCTCGGCCCACCCTCAGTCCTCTCGATTCAAATCCAACCAATGGCAGAGTGTAAACAAAAACAGGCCCCGCCCCCCGATGAATAATTCTCCGGGCTGGCCGCGAGGCCTATTTAATCAGGCGCGGGGGGGGGGGGCGGAACTGTGACCACGCCCCCACCATTGGACCAATGGGCGACCAGACCCGCCCCTCGCCCTTGCCGCGCTGAGGACCCGAGGCCGGGTTGGGCTCGCAGCTGCCTGATTCTGCCGCGGTTCGCAGGCCCTGAGCTCCGGGCTGGGAGCCGGGGCTGTGCACTTGACTCTCCCAGGCACTTCGAAAGGGCACGGCCAGAGGGCAGAGGTCGCTCGGAATCAGTGCTCTCTCCCCCCGCTTCTTCCTCTGCATGGCGACCGAAACCCATATCCCAAATAGGTCTTTGTTGGAAACATTCTTCCTTTAACTTTATTTCATGAAACGTGAGGAGGGAGAGTCCGTAGGAGTGTTTTAGGACTGGGCAAGGCTTTTCGGTTATTTCCGCCTGTTACTGAAGTGTTGAACTCATGCGGAAAAACGCACGAATCCTGTGTGCTGCTGGACTGAAAAATTAAAACTCCACGTGACACCCACATCCTCCCAGGTCGAGAAACAACTTGGGTTGACAAAATTTGCAACTTTACAACCGTCAGGGCGAAGGAGGAGCTGCGAAGGGCGCTACTTTGACTTTCAGAGGCAAATGAAAGAGTTTCCCATTATTCCTTTTCAATGTCGAGAGGGGCCCAGAAAAACACACTCCTGTTTGGGTATCATAATCCCAGGTCCAGTGACGAGACCCACACCTAGGCTTGAGGGACAGCAGGGGTCCGGAAGAGAAGCCACTTCCTTCACAGTAATTTCTGTGGGACCTTTAAAAGTTTGTGAGCTGTCCTTCACCTGCCCAGCCCTCAACCCTGTATTAAGACAGTGACCTGTGTGAGATTCGGTCTCAAATTTGCAGATGAGGACTCTTTGCCAGGAGCCCGCACAAGCACGTGGCATCCGTGATGGTGAGGTAGAGTGGGGGTGTCCTCTCTAGTCCTAAGTTTCTGCTTTGTTCTAGTACCTATCGTCCTGTCCCATATTCTCTTAAAGTCTGGACTCTGGAGACAGAGCTGAACCTGAGTGGCCAGCTGTATGGCCTCTAAACCTCAGTTTTTCTTCCACAAAATGGGGACAAGAATAGCATTTGAAACCGGTGCCTGGGCCAGGGGGTGGTTGTCACAGTATCCAAATGGAGAGTTATGACTGCCTGGTTCTTGTTCAGGCAGCGGGCACAGTGATAGCTGCCATTTTGAAACACACCAAAAAATAAGATTTGGCAGAGAGATGCATAGGTGTGTAATAAGCAGTGTACCAATGTCAAACAAGTGGTGGGTATTTAGTTGTTCACTATAATTTTTCTTCTGCTTCTTGCATTTTTGAAAGTTTTCATAATAAAATGTTTGGGAGTTAGGCAGACTTTGGTGCTTGACTATACACTGCTGTGGAACAGATGAGAAAATGAGAGTTGGAGGACTCGCCCAGGGTGATAAGTCATCTGATAACTGAATACCTGGGTGTTTTGGATTAATTCCTACCCTGCCTGGGGGTCAAATCTAAACCTGTCCTCACAACCCAACTAAATTTGTTTTTTGAGACAGGGTCTTACCATGTAGCCCAGGCTGGCCTCAAACTCATGGTGATCTTCCTGCCTCAGCTTCCCAGAGTGCTGGAATTATAGGTATCCACCACCATGGCTGACTGCAACTAAATTTTAACATGGGGCTCACTGCTTTCATCTGATTCTCACGGGAAATATGTGTCATCCCCAAATGACAGCAGAACCGCAGGTCTCACCATCAGGGCCCACACTTGGCTTTTGCTATCTCTGAGCACCCAGCATTCTTTGGACCTTACTCATTGCTTCCAGAACAGCGTTGACCACACCTGTCATCAACTCTGAAGCATGGCCACCTCTCAATGTGAAGGCCCCTGTCCAACATGGACATTTGATCTCCCAGGGCTTTGTCAGCCTTGGCTAGGTTTTGTTTTGTTTTATTTTGGTGCTGGGGATCGAACTCAGGACCTTGTGCTTGCTAGGCAAGCACTCTAACCACTGAGCTAAATCCCCAACCCCTAAGTTGTTTTTTTAAAACTAAAATCTCTGTATTCAGGTTTAATTGCAATGCTGGCACTTTGGGATAAATGGGTTTTGGGTTGCTCTTTGGGCACTCAGTCTCTAAAAGGTTCACCATTACTGACTTAGGGAGTACTTGGGCACCATCATATATCCCTGGCACGCACCAGGTCAAAAAATATTTCCTGTCCAAGTGAATAAATTCAAATACTCAACCCCAGTGCTGAACCTGCCCTTCCCCAACATCTGAATCCCACGGAGCCGACAACTAAGATAAAGTGACACCATTTCTGGTTCCAGTGTACAGGGGCGCCTTCTGCCCAGGGTTGGGCCACACTTCCTGCCTGGTTGCATGACTGCAGGCAGCTGCATGACCTTGCGCAAAATACTTCCTTTTTCTAAGTGATTTTTGTTTTTCTACACTGTAAACAAAAGGTCTCTACATGATGGTCACTTAAGGTCGCTCCCCTGTGGCCAGTTCTGATTGGAAATGTGCTCATCACCCAGTTAATACTCAAATAGTGTAGCTCAAGTACTCCAGGCAGACCACACAAATTTAAGGACTAAGTGTGTAGGCTGAGGTTTCCCACAGGGGTCCACGTCCTTCAGGGCGGCTGTAGGTGATCACCGCGTAAGTTAGAGACTGGGGCAACCATATGTGCTCACGTGTGGAATTTATACTTTTTATTTTACAAAGTCACCATCAGTTTGCTGCACTTACCTAGCACTTCCTGTCTGGTGCGGTTCTCCGTGGCTCATCCCTCCTTATGAACCTACCTAGTAGGCCTATTACCAGTATGTTAGAGATGAGGAAATGGAGACACAGGGAGACAAGTCACACAACAAATGTGGGGAAAACAAGATGTGACTCTGAGTTGCTTGACTTGAGTGAGGGCTACTAACCTCGAATCTTTCGCAATTACATTTATAAAAAACACTTTCGTGCTTGCTTCGGCAGCACATGTACTAAAATATAAAAAACATTTTCCCCGGCACCAAAAAAAAAAAATACGTAAAAAATGTTATGGATAGTACCACCAGGAGACTAGGTTAACTGCTAAGGCTTAAAAACACACACACGAGTGCTTCGATCGCTTATTTATTCAACTTACACGTATTGGGCACCTACTGTGTACACCACCTTCTCCGGGGCACCCGGGTCTCCGCACCCAGCGGGCGCTCCCCAGGCGTCCGGAGCGCGGACGCGGGAAGCCAGGTGTCCCGCGGGCGCGGCGTCCCGGCCGGGCGGGGCGGAAGCGAGCTGCCACCGCCGCGGCGTCCCAGGGCTTCCGGGAATCCCACGGCGCGACCCGAGAGCGGCCTCCGGAGGCCCCAGGCCCGGCCGACCCGCGTCCCGGCGCCGCCGCGATCGGCGAGGACAGTCCCGGTGAGTGCTTAGGCCACGCCCAGGCGCCCGGTCTGTCGCCCCCCAAGTCTCCATAGCCTCGCACCCTTATCGGCTCCGACTCCGGGCTGCTCGGCGGTCCCACCTCGCGGGGACTCCCATCTTCCGCCATCCTGGACTCCGGCTATCTCTTCCAACCTTCGGCGCTGCCCTCGAGCGCGTCCTCCCTCCGGGGCACGTTCCCCCACTTCGGGGGCGCGCCCAGGGCGCACGGCGCCCCTTCCCCAGGCAGGCCGGGGGCGGGGATCTCGGATCTCGAACCCCTTTAGCCTCCCTCCCACAGCTTTTCGGAGCCCGGCTCGAAGCCATCGACACACTGCTCCGGAGCCTGGCCAGGCGCACCCCCAAACCCCCAGACCGAGGCTGGGGGAGGGGGCGGCACTCAGGGCACCCTCCCCGGCATCCGCTACCTCCCATTGGCTCCCGGGCCCGCCGCTCGGCCCCACCGGGCTGGGATTGGCTCGCCGCGGGGCTGGGCGGGGCCTCCAGCAAGCCCATCCCCCGGCGAGGGCGGAGGGAGGAGGAGGAGGAAGAGGAGGAGGAGGAAGGGGGGGCGGGACACAAAAACCTACCAGGTTTTTTTTTTTTTCTTTTGCATTTAATTAAAAAAAATTTTTTTTGCACACCCGAGGGGCGCTCCCCGGAGCGGGCGCGGGCCCGGGGCGCGCGGGCCGCGGCGCGGGGCGGCGGCGGGGCCCGGCGCGCAGCCGAGCGGCCGCCATGCGATCAGGCAGTGCGCTGACCGGCCCGGCCGGCCGGCCCCTTCTGGGTCCTCCCTGTGCAGCCCGTGCGGGGCCGTCCCGGAGACCCCGCGCCGACGGCTGCTCAAACATCAGGGTGAGTTTCTCACAATGTAGCAATTTCTCTTTAAATCTCTTAACTCTCTCTACCTGCGAGTCGGGGCTGTGACAGGGCGCAAAAGCGAGGGGGGAGTGGGGGTTGGCGGCGAGGGTGTGTGTGGGGGGAGCCGGAGCCGGGGCCGAACCCACCCCCCCCGACACTCACGCTCCAGCCCCCCAACCGGGGCAAGCGCCCGCTGCTCGCTCGCTCGCTCGCTCCCTCGTTCTCTTTTTTGCTCGGCGCCCACCGCCACCGGCACCCCCACCCCGATCCCTCCCGCCGCCGCCGCCCCGGTCCTGCGGGGGACCCCCCCGGTCCCCTGCCCACACCCGGAGCCTCCCCGGCCCTCGCGCCGGCCGCGGGATACAATGGGGCGGCGGGGAGCGGGACCGGCGTCCGCGGGGGGGAGGGGCGCCCCCCCGGCCCCCTCCCCGCGCCACTCCCGCCTCTCGGGAGGACCAGGCCCCGGGCCGTGGGCGGCGGGGACTCGGACCCGGGCGCCGAGCGGTCCTTCGCGTCGCCCGCTCGCCGTGCCCTGCGCCCCCTCTCCAAATCCCCTGCGGGGTGCCGGGGAGAAACGGGGCCTCGGCCAGCTGGAAGGGTGGATGGCGAAGGAGGCCGCCGGGTTCTCTCCCCGCCACCCTTGAACAATGAAAGGAGTCGACCTGGCCCCCGGCCCCCGGCCGTGGAAGGAGGTGACCCCCGCCGCGGCCCCGGCCGGCGTGTTCCCGAGGGGCCGTTCCCAGGGGGCCTCGCCGCTGTCACCTCTGCCCGCCGCCCGGGGACGGGGGCGCCAGGCCCGGGCACGGTGCTCGCCCGCTCGGTGGTGACCTTTAGACAAAGGCAGCGCTCCCCGGGGTGAGCCCGGCTCGGCCCGCCGAGGGCACCGGAGGGAGGGACGCGGGCAGGGCGGAGGGAGGCGGCCATCTGGCTGCCCCGTCCCCGGCTGCTGCCGCCCCGGCTCCTGTCACACGCGGGAGACCTGGGGCCGGTGGTGCCCAGGGCTGGGTTCGCGCCAGCCCGGCTCGGTGAGGAGCCACGGGAGGGCGCGGGCTGGGCTCGGCGTCGGCAGGCGGGCGGCGGGGATTGGAGGGCACCGCGGCTCCTTCCTCTCCGCGCCCCTTTGTTTTGCTTTGTGGTTCTGAGCATCTGAACCTCCTGGGAGGTGGGATCAGAGACCTCCGGGTCAGCTCCCCAGGGGAGGCCCGGGTGACAGGTCCCAGCTCTGTGGTGCTCTCAGCCTGTGGGCTCCTGTAGGTACCCAGATCTGCGACCAGACCCTCATCCCCTTTTGTCACCCCTCCACCCATAATGTAATAAAAATCTGAGGATATATGAGTGGGTGTATTTCCTTTGCACCTCCTTTCTAGGGTACTTGTTAGGGAAACTGGAGATCTCTGGATTCTACGGCCTGAGATTTAGGATCAGCTCTCTGCTTTCACCTTCTCTCCACACCTGGGCTGGGGGTGGGGGCTCCGTCAACTTTGACCCGCCCCGTGGGAAAGCCCGAGAGGTGCACAGCTCGGGGACCACCCCTCTTCCATTCCCAGTGGGATTTATGTGGGGTGTTTACCTCTCCTGCCTTCCCCCAGACACCCTTCCACCCTATGGCTGAAAACAACAATGTCTCCCTACCCAGGGACTACTATGGATTGGCCACTGCTAAGTGCCTTGTGAGCACAGTTATTGTTCCCATTTTCCGGACGTGTTCATCAAGGTCCAGAGATGCTAAGGGCTTCCATGGGGACACACAGCCCTGGGTCAGACCCAGCCTCAATCCAGGACCACCTAGAGTTTCGCTAACCCAGCTCTGAACTGTTAGGCTCTCAGTCCCTCGTTGTGGCACTTTATTTCTTTGACTTCCCTGGAGCTGGTTCTCAAATATATACAATACATGGAAGGAGCTGCCAGATGTTTTTCTGTAGTCGCTGGTTTGGAGAAAGGTTTGGGAGCACCAGGAAGTGGCAGAGGGCGAGATCATTTCACCGGGGCCAGGAACGGAGCCTGTGCCTGTAGGACCTGAGTTGGAGCCTGTGAGTCAGGGTGGGGGACCCCAGCCTGGCTGGGTGGGGTTGAGGCATCCGGGCCCCACCGTCCTCTTCCCCCTTCTCCACCTGAGCACAGTTGGGGCCTGCTTGCTGCCACTCAGCTTTGCCAAGAGGGAAGCCAGCTGACTGGCGCTGTTGTCCTTGTAGTCATTGTTCCTCCGCCCTCTGACCCACTGTGCTGCTGGCAGCAAGCTTGGTCTCAGCTCCGCTGCTCCACCTTGTGACCTTAGGCAGGTCATTTCCCTGGCCAGCTTGGTTTCCTCATCTGCACATGGGATAATTACAGTCCCTTTAATAGACCTCGAGGAGGGCAAAAGTATTATCCAGATATGTGATTTACGGTCATGGTTCAGGAGGTGGGACGTGGATACCCAATGGGCAGGGGTTGGGGGGGATTGTGGGTTGCCGAGGTAAGTAGCAAGAAGCCTCTGCCCCAGGACTCCCTGTAGTGGCGGAGGCAGCACCATAAACAACTCCATTCCAGCTCTGGGGCTGAAGGAGAGGGTGGTAAGAAGGGCAAGGCCATTCCTCAGACCGGCACACTGAGACCAAAGGAATGTGTCCTGGCTGAGCTGGGACTCCAGGCCTCTAGGCCATGCTGCAGGGGATGGGGGAGGGGACTCCATATCTGTCAACAGAGCCGGGGAGGTGTTGCTTCATAGGCCCTGATCCCAGGGGCTTTGAGGGGGCCCTTGCTCCCCTGAGACTTGACAGGCATAAGTAATGCAACCTTTGGGGTGGGGCAGGAGGACTTACCGGCTGGGGAGGTTGAAGGCTCCCTGAAGGGAGGAGCTGATCTTTAGGGGTGGTGGGAGAAGCCTAAATTAGCCTCTGCCTGCTGACTTCCTTCCCAGAGACCTCTGGGGCCTCCCCCAGGCTTCTCAAGGGATGTGGGGTCTGTCCTGAGGCTACTGGAGAGGGGCACAGTGCGAAGCCTTGGGGACCATGGTGGGCAGGGGAGGTCTTGGGGTTTGGAGGGGTTCTTAGCCCCAGGACCAGCTGCCAGCCTTCCCTGTACCCCCCACTCCCCAGGCTGCCTTGACTCCCTGTCTGAAGAATGTGGAGGGCTGCTGGAGGGGGAAGCTAATTGGAAACAGGAAAACTTGGCATTCCTTTCCTGTGGCTGGGCTGGGAAGGGGTGAGGGGCTGCCACTTCCCCTCTCCCACCCTGCAGGGCGAGGGCCAGGGGGAGGGTGCTTATCTTGTCTAGGCCTTTTGGGGCCTCCCCCTGCCAGGCACCCTCACTCTTAGGGGAAGCAGGCAGAGCTTCAAGGCGAACATCTGCCCTGCACACTGTCCCTCCTCCCCCAGCAGAGTGAGTTGTTCCCACTTCTCCCTCTGGGGTTTCATCCCCTCTTGCCTGAGCTCACTTCCCAGCGGTGGTGTGGGGTGTGCCACACCGGAGTTGCAGGGGAGGCTGTTGGTTGAGTGGTCCCCGGGGGTCCCCTTGGATCCTTCCCTGGCATTCTCCCCTGTCTGCTCCCCCGTTTGACTGGAGTGGTGTCCCAGGTGACTGAAGCCTTTGTGTCTTGGTGACATGCAAGTTCCCCCATGGAGACAGAGCTTTCTAAGGCATTTCTAGTTTGGTGACAATAGTTTTGTGCATGAAGTGTGTGTATTCATGGGGGTGGGGGTGGGGGTGGCCGTTGGCAGGGGGAGCAGAGAGTGCCTTTGTTTGTTTCACTGTTCCCAACTCAACTTCCTTAGGGCCTACTGTGTGCCAGGGCCCTGGGGACGCAGGCCAGCAGGACAGAAAGGTGGATCGGCTGCTGCGGGATTTGATTAGTTCTGTCTGGGTGGCCTGGGACCGCTCCAAGGAAAAAGCCACTTTCTGTCTCTGCCTCTCTTTTTTCTGAGTGCTACATGCACACAGGACAAATTCAAATAGGAGAGGTAAGAAGTCGGCCCCCGCCCCATCCCACCCTTCCACCAGTGCCAGTCCCCCAGCTGTCCTCTCCAGAAACAACTCCTCAGTTCTGGGGTACGTGTGTGCACATTTATCTATGTTCCAAAGTCCCTGCTTTACAGATAGTAGCACGCTCTCCTGTTCTGCACCTCCTGTGCCTGAGAGACCCTGCAGATGTGTCTTCTGCCATCCTTTTCTTGGCTTTGTGCTATTGCGCTGGGGCACAGTCCTCATTTCCTGTGTCGGCTGTGGAGGGCAAGGCAGGAAGCCCACCTCCCTCCCTGGGCTCTGGGCAGTGGGCTTGCTGGGTCAGGACCTGGGTCCCAGAGGCACCCTTGGTGCCACAGCTGGAAGGAAGTTGCTCTCTGTCTTGTCTGTCTCATCTAGCCTGACTGCCAGGCTGGGGCACCAGGCCTCACGAGTCTTTGCCTCTTTATCCTGCCCATGGCCTGCATCAGATGCTTGCCGCTTGGTCGGAGCCCAGGAGTGTGGGCTCTGGCATCTATCAGTTCACATCTGGCTCTGCCACTTGCAGACTGAGTGGCTGTGGGCAAAGGGCCTAGTGGCTCCAGGCCTCAAGTTCCCCCTCCGTTGAATGGGTTCATTTCAGTACCTGTGTTTGCAAGTTGTTGTGAGGGTTAAATAACACCCTCAGGTGCTGTTAGCCTTGTCAGTCAGCTGGATGTGACTGTTATTCCTAGGCTGCTCTTTCTCCTGGGGGGCCATGACGCCCCCACCATGGGTGGGCCTGGATGGAATGCTGGTTTTTCCTCTTTTCTGCAGCACAGCCCTGCACAAATGAGCCCTTCTCTGGGTCTCAGTGTCCTTGTCTGTAAAATGGGCCCATGCTGCCTCCCTTATAGGAGCTGCTGTGATAGCTGAGGCAGGCAGAGCTCTTGCAAGCTGGATGTGCAGTGGACTTTGAGGAGCTAGCAAATGACATTGCTTTTCTCGAGGGGGAGGGGTCAAGGCAGGGTCTCACTCTGTAGTTCAGGCTGGTCTGGAACTTGAAGTGATCCTCCTGCCTTAGCCTCCCAAGTGCTGGGATCACAAGTGTGCGTTACCATGCCCGGTGACATTGCTGTTACTTTCCCTATGATTACCATCCTTCTCTGGCACCCATGCTGACTCCTCCACTCTGAAAGGTCCCCATTGTCTTCCTGAAAGGCACCTGAGGCCCAGTGCTGGCATCTCAAGCCGCAGGGCCATTGAAGGTTCGCAGCACACTGCTCTGGCATCTGGTATGGCCAGGCTTCCCTGCTCTGGGCCTCAGTTTCCTCGGCTAGGAGGTTGGGTGTGAGAGGAGGCCTGCCTCGGCACGATCCCAGGTGCCCAGTGCTTCAGTAGGGCCTGGCATGTTGCAGGCCACAAGACATGTTTGGGGCTGCGATTAGAATCATTACTATTATTAGGTACAGTCTCCCATAGGATCAGACACCCAAGTCTTTGGTTGTTATTTTTTGTTTGTTTGATTATTGTTTTGTTGTTGTTGTTTGTTTTTGAGACAGGGTCTCACTGTATCGCCCAGACTGACCTTGAACTCGTGGCAGTCCTCTTGCCCCAGCCTCTTGCATGCTGGGATTACAGATTATAGATGTGTGCCGCTATGCCAGGCACCGGAGTTCCTATTGCTTTTCCCCCAAATACTAGACCGTCAATGTTGGTATTTTATTTTGTTTATTCTTGCGGCTCGGGGTGTGGAACCCAGGGCCTCACATATGCCAAGCTCATGCTCTGTCACTGAGCAGCAGCCCAGCCCCAGCCCCAGCCCCAGTGTTGGCACATTAAGGCCCATACCTGCTAGGCCTCAGTTTCCTCTTCTGAAACAGATCCTGCGTCATTGGCTCTTGGGAGGCTTAAATGAGGGAAGTTGCAGAAAGCTTTTGAGTCCGGGGCCTGGCTCTGAGGAAGGCTCCTTAAAGACTTGCTTTATTATAATTAATTTAACTTTTTATTATGGAAATTTTAAAGCACCCACCAAGAGTTGAATGGTACCCCCCAACCTCACAGCAATTTTCTTTTTGGGGGTGTGCTGGGGATGGAACTCAGGGCCTTGCGCTTGCTAGGCAGACACTCTACCACTGAGCTAAATCCCCAGCCCCCCACAGCAATTTTCTGCTGATCTTTTTTTGTCTGTTCCCCCTCCCCCACCCCACATTTTCTTTTCCTTTTTTGCTGGAGTATTTTTAAAGACATCCAAACATCGCATTATTTCCACTGTATCACTATTATTATTATTTTTGGGATCCAGACTATTTTGCCACCTCTAGGAACTGTCTCGTTCTAGGAGGGAGGTGGTATTAAACTCCTTTCACAGATTGTGGAAACTGAGGCAGCAAACTGTGAGCTTTCGCCAGGTTGTCCTTTCTGTGTTCACCTCTTGGGAGACATTGTGCTCCCTGTCTTGAGCACACCAGGCTCACACTGTGGGGCCTCATTATATGGGTTTGGGGGTTTGGGCCTGGATGCAAATGTGAGACACAGGATCTGATGTTCTGTAGAGAAATTGTCCCCATTGAGGGGGAGTTGGAGCAGTGGAGCTGGCAGCCAGGGACAGGGATGTCCCTGGAGGGGGAGGAGTAATGGGGTCAGGCTGGAGGTTCTCCTCCTTCTGACCTTGTGACTTGGTGGCAGGTTAATGACCCTGTCCAAGCCCGGGCCTGAGAACCTGAAGCTGAGAGGTAATAGTGAAGACACTTCTTCCAAGAATCTTATTAAATAAAGTCTTACATGGAAAGATGCCTTGCAAGTACCTGACTCCATGAGCACTCAGCAGCTAGTGTCATTTCTGCTGCTGTGTACTTGCAGAATGGGGGGACAAGAAGGTTTTCTAGGGTTAGTCGAGGGCCTCGCGGCCCCCAGACTGGTTCAACTACCTTTATCCCCTCTCTGCCCTACCACACTCTCCCTTTGTCATGCTTCCTGTGCCAGGAATGGGGCCACTGACTTCTGGGTGACCCCTCCCAGCCTCTTATGTCCTGTGTCCCAGAGGGTGCAGCCTTGGGGCCCAGTGAACAGGAATATCTGAGGCTGTGGGATCCTTGCTAATGACCCCCGGGGGCCTTGCTGGAGCCCCAGTGGCCTTCCTGTCCTGGAGGCAGGCCTGGCCCTGTGTCTCAGGATGCCCGCAGACCAAGCTCTTTGGCGCCACCTTCCAGGGGACAGAAGCTGCCCCTTGTCCCCCGTGTCACTTCCACAGCCCCTGCCTCATCACCAAGTGGTTGTGACAGCTCGCTGGACAGTGAGCTCTGTCCTGCCCTTCACCCAGCAGGCACGGGACCTGGAGGGGCTCTCCCTGGTGAGGTCTCAGCCAGCCCTCACCATGCCACCCTCCTCTCCTGGGGAGGAATGTGCCAGTGACCTGCTTTTGGATGTGGTGAGCTCTTCCTTTCTCAAGGCAAGCTCTAAGTTTAATTCCCCCTTATCCGTGGTTTCAGTTACCCTCGATCAACCAGAAGGGTGGGCGTGGGACAATAAGACATTCTGAGAGCGACAAAGTTCACGTACTGCTGTTGCAGCGTATGGTTAGAATTGTTCTATTTTATTAGTTGGTATTAATCTCTTACTGTGCCTGATTTGTAAATTCATACTTATCTTAGGTCTATATATGTAGAAGCAAACAGTGTAATAGGGTTTGGTGCTGTCCACGGTTTCTGGCATCTCTGGAGATCTTGGGACAGGTTCCCTTTGGATAAGGGGGGACAGATATGTGCTTTTTTCCTTCCAATCCTTGTTTTTGAGGTGTAATTTATGTACAATAAAATGCACAGAGTTCAACCGTGCCTTTCGACCAGTCTTCTTCTTCTTTTTTTTTTTTTTTTTTTTTTTCCTTTTTCCCTGCAGTACGAGGGATTGAATCCAGGGCCTTTGCTCGCAGCTACATCCCCATCCCTTTTTATTTTTTTATTCTGAGAAAGGTCGCACTAAGTCACTAAGTTGCCCAGGCTGAGCTTGAGCTTGCGACCCTCTTGCCTCAGCCTCCCAGACTGCTAGGATCACATTGTGGGCCACAGCCCCTGGCTCTTTCCGTGAGTCTCAATCAGTGTGTGTGCCTGTGTAACTCACACCCCATTGAGACACAGCACGTACAAGTCACCATCCTAAGATTCCCTTGGGGCCCTCCCCGGTCAACACCTGCCCAGCAGCCATCCCTGGCGGCTCCATCGCTGTGGCTGAGCTCCCTCTGGGATTTCACAGATGCCGAGCCTGGCAGTGCCTGCCCCTTTTGGTTGAGAGCCTTGGGCTCAGCACATCCTTTAAGATCCAACGTGCTGTGTGGCTTGGTGGTGAGCGTGTCATATGCCTTCCTCTTCTTTCTCCCTACCCCATCACTGTGCTGGATGTTGCCCCACCAAGTCTCAAGATTGTACCGCGCCTTACCTGGGAGCCTTCCCAGCTCCCAGCCTGGTTCCCCACCAGCTGCTGGTCGCCCAGTGTGAATTAGGGGCTCCCCAGAGCATTTCCCCTAGCCCGGCTTTCTCCCTGGATTCTAAGTTGCAGAAGACAGCAAATGAGAGCAGTGTCCCCATGTGCCCGTGGCTCACTGTGCTTGTTCCTTAGATGCTTGTTGGATGGATGGATGATGGATGGATGGATGATGGCCATGTCCCAGGGTGGAGCAAGGGGAGCAGAGAACCTGTGCTTGGAGTCTGTCTCTTCTCAGAAGTACCTCGCGCACATGATCAGAGATGTTTGTTAAGAATGCTCCTCCAGGACCCCTAGATCCACCTCCTGAGGACCCTATGGCAGGGGGCTTCGGGGATCAGCAGCACTGCTATCAGGCCCCATCAGTGAGCAGGTCTTTCACACACACAATTCTGGTCCTCTGCTTCCACTGTGGAGCTCCCCGGCAGCCCCTTGCGCTGTCTGTGCACAGTGCCTGTCCTGGCCTTGCCCACTGCCCAGTGCCTGGTGGAAGCCTGGAGTCCAGTACGCGCGCCCAGAGGGCCATTCAGAGAGTGAGGAAACCAGGTCTGGGAAGTTGCTCGGGATTCCCAGCCTACCCACCTCTCTCCGGGGAAACCGAGGCTCAGTGAGGGGCAGTTCAGGGGAGTAGAAGGCAGACAGATGTCTGTCACAGAGTCTAAGGGTCTGCGAAGTTGTGCATCTTGGTGCTGTTAAAATGCTGATCCCCAGTGCTCCTTGCCTTTTGGTGCCCGAGGCTGGTTTTATTCTTTTCCTTTGTTACAGTTCTGTCTCCTTACCTGGATGAGCAGGATTCCCCAGCATCACTGACCCTTTATCCCTCCTGAGCACGTTCCCTGCAGGGTCTCATGTTTCTGTTCAGGTGTTTGAGAAGCAAGTAGAGGTGGCTCCGATTGTCAGGAGGATGCTGAGCCAACTTCTGGGCATAAGGAGCCCCTGGCCAGACTCTAGCAGAAGTGGGGAATCATCATCATTTGGTCATATAAGGGACTGAACCCAGGGAGCATGAGCTAAAACCCCAGCCCCTTAGTATTTTATTTTGTGCCAGAGTCTTGCTGGCTTCAAACTTGTGATCCTTCTGTCTGAGCCTCTTGAGTAGCTGGGTGTCCACCACTGTACCCACTTAGAAATTGCACAGTTTGTAAGAAAATCTGCTTATGAATATATGTATATGTGTACAGTATGTATGTATGCATGTATATATTTACATATATATTCACATGCATCATTATGTAATGTATAGTAGAAGTATAATACAGCATCTGTATGTGATACATAAAAACATTTGTGACCCCCCCCATCTGTGGCTCCTAGACCTCCCAGTGTACTTTCAAGATCTTCCTTTCCACCCCTCAGGCTCTTGGCTCTGGGGGAATCTGGCCTGATGTAAAGGGTGCTGTTTGCATCCCTCTTCCTGTCTGTTTCCTCCCCCCTGGCCACAGTTTGTCTGTCCTCGTGTGCTTCCTGTGCTCCTGGGGTGCCTTGCCCCACCCAGACCCCAGGTTTCCACTCGTGCACCACCCCGCTGAGGCAGAGAAGGAAGTGAAGTAAGGGACTCGCCTGAGGCCAGGGCAGGCTGTGGCCTGAGTGGGCTGTGCTCCTACTGGTTGGTGCAGGTTCTTGGAGGACCCCTGCCGGCAGTGGCCCAGGCTCTCCCTGGGGCAGAAATGGCGAGAGCCCAGTTGGGCAGGGAGGGAGACAGGCCAGCCAGGCACCGGGGTGGGAGTCCCCAGAGGGTCCTCTGTGGCCGGCCCTGGGCTCCAGGGGTGGCCTGCGGGCCTGTGGTCTGGGTGATGGCGAGGGGTGAGGAAGAGGAGGCCTGGCACCTAGGGGCATGGGGGAGGACTGGGCAGAGATGCCTGTGGTGTGGGGAGCGTGCCCCGGAGGAGAGCTACAGACAGGAGAGAGGCAGGGTCACGGGAGAGGCAGTGACCAAGTGACAGTCCCTGGGGACCAGGGCTCAGGGAGGCGACCCGACAGAAAGCTGAGAATCCACCCACCCAGGTGGCTGCACACCTGCATGGGAGGCGGTGGGGGCAAAAGCCAGCGTTTTGGGAGCAAAATGGGGAGTTTCCAGCCAGCTGCCGGCTCAGCAGGACTGGAGGCCAGGTCTCCTGGTGTCCCTGTATTCTGAAGGAAGGTGTTCCTGGCTCCGAGGGTGGCTTGGCGGGAGCCACAGAGAGGAGGGTGGTGACTTCGAGGATGGGTGGAAGGGAGGCACAGGGCAGACACGCCAAGCCCCTCTGTGGCTCCCCAGTGCCCTCAGGTGGCAGCCCTTCATCCCCTCTAGAGGCGACTGGTCTGGCCTCTGTCTTATCTCCTGCCCTTTCATCTGCTTTCCTCACACCAGCTGCTGCCACCTCCCACCTGTGCCTGTTGGGCTGACTGGCCTGGAGTCCTCTCACATCTCCCTGTGACTGTGCCGTCCTGGCCTCTCCGCCCTTCTGCAGTTGCCTGTCCTTGCTCCCCTCCGCTCAGTTCCCTTCTGCCTCAGCTCACGGCCCCAGTAAGCCTGTGGTCAGTAGGTGCTCAGGAGCCAGGGACCACGGACCTTCTCAGGATTGAGAGGAGAGCTGCAGACTGGGCTCATGTTTTTAAGAGTCCAAGCAGAGGAGAAGGAAGGTTCCCGAAGAAGCAGGGAGTGGCCTCCTGCAGGTCGGTGGACAGAAAAGGAGTGTGAGGGCAGAAGACAGGTGACTGCATGGTTGGGAAGGCGCCCAGGAGGCCAGTGAGGGCCACTGGACACCGAGGAGCCGAGGGCACCAGCAGGGGTGGAGAGGCCCGGGCAGTGGTCTTCCTGCTCGGGCTAGGTGAGGCCTTTAGGAGAGTGGTGGTTCTTGATTTGGGAGAAGGAGAGGCAGGTCCTTTTAGGGATCTGCTGGAGACCACAGACCTTTCTCCAGAGAAACACACATACTTGACTCTGCATCCCAAATTTTGACAAGTTCAGGAGGCTGTGAGTCTGGTGAACAGCTATCCCCAAATTGTGACAGGCAACAGTAATAACATCCAGCACTGTACATTGACTCATCGTGCTCTGGGCCTTTTTTTTTTCAGTACCGGGACGTGAACCCAGTGCCTTGTATGTATTAGGCAAGTGCTCTACCAGTGAGCTACACCCATCCCTTTAAAAAAATGTTATTCTGAAACATGGTCTCACTAAGTTGTTCAGGCTGGCCTTGAACTCACAATCCTCCTATCTCAACCTCCTGAGTATCTGGGATTACAGGTGTGCAGCCCTGTACTGGCCGCTGGTCTAGACCTTGACAAGTATTCACCCTTGCCAGCCTCCCCTCCCTCTTCTACTTCTCCTCTTTCTTCTTCATTGAGGCCTCACTGTATTGTCCAGGCTGATCTTGAACTCCTGTGCTGAAGAGATCTTCTCACCTCAGCCTCCCGGCTGGGAGAACAGGTGCGTGCCACTCTCTGTGCCCAGCTATATTGAATTATTGATGCAGTTGGGGGTTTTTTGGGGTGTTTTTTTTTTGTTTTTTTTTTTTGTGTGTGTGCTGGGGATTGAACTTGGGGCCTTGGGCTTGCTAGGCCAGCACTCTAAACCACTGAGCTAAGTCCCCACCTCCTGATGTAGTTGGATTTAAATCTTACATCTTGCAATTTGTCTTTGCTTTATCTCCTACATTCTTTATTTCTCTTTCTCTTTTTTCCTGCCTCTTCTAGATTATTTTCATATTCACTTTATCTCTGTGTTGAGCAGGAAAGTGCCACTTCTTAGCTGCTGTGAGTTTCTGTTCTGTGTCTTTGACCTAGACTCCAGCTTTGCTACAGTGAGCTGCAAGCCACGGAGGGTCTGGAGCCAGGGAGCAACCCAGCCTGACATTTTTGTATCTGTACCTCGGGTCTCTTACGCAAGAGGCATCCACCAGCCAGACTCCTGGGTGGGGCACTGCCGAGGCAAAGGAGAGCGTGCGCACGCTAGGGTGCTGGGCGGCCTCCAAATCGCATTCCTGAAAGGCTTCGGCCTTCTCACCCTGCCCAAGGCAGCCAGGGTTTCCGAGAGTGCTCGGTGCCAGGCCTGTGCCAGGCTCTGGGGACACTGGCGGGCATCCCCCAGGTCTGGCTGTCGGTACCACTCAGTCCTTCAGACCCACCCCGGATCTCAGAGTAAGGTGAGGGCTTCAGAGGAGCCAAGACTGCTGATGGCACAGAGGCCTTTGCAGCCTGGCGGTAGCTGGGCAATTCTGATGGGCCTACAGAGGGGGCGTGCTCAGGAAGTGGACTGTGTTGGTCTGGGGACCGGGCATGCAGGCTCCCATCTACACCAGGGTGCGGGCGAGCATGGAAGGATGGTCTCTCCCTCCTGGGGCTTGCTTGAGGGATACAGGGAGAGGGCAGAGTGCGTGCTCATACCTTAGGATCCTGCTGTTGCGCTGTCATGCCGTTGTTTGTCTAAGCGCCGCCATGGCGGCAGAGGACCTCCTTTAGGAATGGTCCCATCCAGTCCCAGCCGGCTTACCTCGAGCTTGGACAGTGTTTCTGGCCTGGATCAGATAAACTGGAGCCTGCAGCCTCAGCTCCGTCCTTCCTCAGGCAGGAGAGCCTCCGGTGCTCTGCAGACAATGACAGCAGCTGCGGCCTCCAGGAGGAGCTGAGTGAGGACTCAGCCGAGAGCTCAGCCTCTTCCTGCACTGGGAGAGGTACAGGAAAGATAACTGCTATTGTTATTTTTGTTTTGTTTTTTGTTTTGAGACAGGGTCTCTCTATGTAGTTCAGACTGGCCTTGAACTCACTACACAGCAGGATGCTCTGTAATCCCCTGTCTCAGCCTCCCTAGTGCTGGGATTATTAGTGTGCACCAGCCACCATCCCTTGCTACAGCTATTATTGTTGCTTTTGTTTCTGTAACAGTCTGTTCTTCCTCCCTTAGGACTGAGCCTCGGAGAGGTGGAAGCGTGTGCTGGGTGGGGACTGAAGTCAGGCCAGCCGGCCCAGAGCTCCCAGGCTTCCCTTTCCCTTTGGGGGCTTCCAGTTTAGGGAATGCTTGTGCCCTGCTCTGTACTTGATCTTGCCCTGTTCTGACAGCCCGAGAACAAGCAGCCTCCACACACCAGCAGCAGCAGCAGCAGCAGCAGCAGCAGCAGCAGCACTGATAATGGCAACTCTCAGCTGCTGGGGCAAGACCCAGCCTGCAGCCAGGCTATATAATCTCTGTATTGCGTGCACGTGAATATTCCCACCTCCTCGGCTGGGGAAGATGCATGTCTCTGGTGCAGCCCTCGTGACCCCTGGGCACCCTGGTAAAAGCTCTGCAGTTTGGGCCACATCTCACCCAGAGGGCTTGGGATAAAGGGCTGTACGCCTGTGTGACTCCCATACTCACATTCTGGCCTCTGCGGCGCCTCTCACTGTGTTCACCGCCCAGAGCTCAAGGCCTCAACAGATGGTCAGAATGAGCAGGACTGGGCCTCGGTGGGCCCTCGGGTGGCCCTGGGGGTGGCCACGGGCCCCTGACTTCGCTCAGAGCCTGGCTGGTGCCGAGGAAGGAGAGGGGAGCTCGGTGTTGAGCACACTGGGCTGAGCCTCGGGGGCCCAGGAGGAAGCCGTGGAGGCCAGACCTGGTTTGGTGGGGACCGAGAAGGAGGCCAGGTTGCCAAGTGGTCAGGTGCAGGGATCCGGGAGAGCGGCCAAGGAGGGACCTCACTCACTTTCCCTGGGTAGTTGCCTCTCGGCTGCGCTCTTGCCCGGAGTGTCTGACGGACACCTCATGCGGGAAGGAGCCCAACACCACCCCTCAATTTGTGCCCTCCCCCAGAAAACCCACAAAAAAACAGGAAAATGAAGCTGCTCCCCTCAAGGGTGTTGCCGTCTCAGTAAGTGGCAGCTCTCTCCTCCTGGCTCAGCTCCAGCCACCTGCACCAGATACTTCAGCCTCATCCTCAACACTAATCTCTTTTTCTCTAAGAAATAGTTCAATTAGTGATTTTTGCAGTTCTAGGGGTTGAACCAGGGCCTCACACATACTCGGCAAGTGCTCTACCTCTGAGCTACATCCCCAACCGTAAATAGTGTTTTTTTATTTTTCATTTTATTTATTTATTTATTTAAAATAGTATTTTTTAAATTGTGATTTAAAAACACATAGCTGGACATGGTGGTGCATGCCTATAATCCCAGCACTCAGGAGGTTGAGGCAGGAAGATCACCTTGAGTCTGAGGCTGGGCTACAAAGTGAGTTTAAGGCCAGCCTGAACTACATAGTGAGACCCTGTCTCAAAAAACAAAAAACCTAAAAATTGCCATCATAACAATTTGTGAAAGTGCAGTACTGCTCAGTAGTAAATATATTCACATGTCAAGTCCAGTGCCCCACTTCCTCTCGCCCACATGGTCAGTCACCCCAGCAGCTTGTCCCATCTGTGGACTCTACCTCCAGAGCACAGCCCGAGCCTGTCCTGGCCACCCATCTCACTGCCCCCTTCTCCTGGGCCCTCACTGTTCTCAGTCTCCTGTCCTCTTCCCCTGTTTACATCCAAGTCGGCTCCTGGCCTAATCAGAGCTTTCTGTGGCCCCTGCCACTCAGTGTCATGGACACGAGTCCTGGTAGTCGCCCAGAGCCTTGCTGTACAACATAGTAGCCCCAGGCCACAGGTGGCCTGGCCCACTGCAGGGTGGTTGGTTCACATCAGGATGTACCCCGAGTGTAAAGTCCACACTGGCTTGCAAAAACTGCATTTAAGAAACTGAATTAGCTTTTTCATACTTTGTTAATTACACATCAAAATGATCATGGCTTGCAGTTATTAGGTTATACTTTTATTTTGGGACAGGATCATGCTAAATTTCCCAGCTGGGCTCGAACTTGGGATCCTCCTGCCTCAGCCTCCTAGAATACTGGGATTACTCCTTGCCTCTCCTGTGGGGATCTGGGAGGAGCAAAACTTTCAGGATGGTGTCTGATACATCAAATGCAATAGAAATGTTTGTGGTAAAATATACATAAAGTTTACCTTTTTTCTGGTGCCAAGGATCGAACTTGGCTTTGTGCTTGCTAGGCAAGCACTCTAACCACTGGGCTAAATCCCCAGCCTAAATTTACCATTTTAACCATTTTTAAATGTAAAATTCAGTGGCATTTAGTACATCCACAGAGTTGTACACTCATCACCACTGTTTCCAGAATTTTTCAGACAGAATCTGTCACCAGATCCAGCTAAGTGTGGTGGCTGCGTCCATAATCCCAGCACTCAGGAGGCTGAGGCAGGAGGATCCTTGTGAGTTCAAGGCCAGTGTGGCCTACAGAGTGAGATCCTGTCTCAAAAAAATAAAACAAAGCAAACTAAAAATTGGAGGTTCTTGACTTTTCTCTCACATTCTTTTCTGTCTTAGCACTTAATAATTTCTGACATGTTGTGTATTTTATATTTATATTGATTTTTGTCATGTTTTATAGTGCTTATAAATATTTGTGAAATAGTTTTATATAGCGTATCATTTGTATTTTAGTGATTACAAATATAAAATCATAATATGGTATAGTACATTTCTGGTCAATAGATACAAATCAAACACATGTAAATCAAATACTTGTAAATACCTAATGTAATATGTTATATTATTGTTCTTTTCTGTATTTGCCTTTACCTTCTTAAAAATCTGTAATCTCAGCATTCTGGGAGGCTGAGGCAGGAGAATCACAAAGTTTAGGCCAAGCCTGGTCAATTTAGAGACTTAGCAAGACTCTCTCAAACCAAGATTTTAGGAAATGGTCAGGGGTGTAGCTCAGTGCAAAGGCCCTAAGTTCAACCCCTAGTGTCACGCCAAAAAGGAAAAAAAGGGTCTAAGTGAACAGAGCCTTTGTTTACAGCTGTCCCCTTTGCTTCTAGAACAGAGCCTAGGGGTTGGGAATTTAGCTTAGAGATAGAGGACTTGCCCAGCAAGTGCAAGGCCCTGAGTTCGATTCCCAGCAACCCCCACCCCGCTGCCCTTGCAAAAAAATGAACAGAGCCTGGTTTGTAGCATGTGCCTCCCCACTTAATTGCTGAGTGTATAGATATTTATTGAATGAGGAACTTGGAGGATCTGAGTGTGCCAAAAGAAAGTGGGGTTGGGGGAGGAACATCAGGAAAAAGGCCAGGAGGCCCTGGGCGGGGTGGCCGGATACAGAGTACACGGGGCTGGGATTGAAACCTACTCTGAACGTCGTTGCCTCGTCTGGAAAAAAGAGGTCGTTTGCTCACTCGTTGCGTGCCACAGGTCCTCCGTGGTGGGCTGTTCTCGTGGTGCTGCGGTGGTCCAGATCGCCTCACCTGTGTGCTGCAGCTGAAGGACCTGCCCTGCAGGGCTGTCCTGGAAGGACTGTGGGAAGTCCCAGTCCGGGGCCTCACTTCTCCTGGCGGCGTTCTGTGAAGGAGGCTCTGATTATTGGTGTAGAGTTGGGCTGGAGGCCTGGGTCAGGGAGCGCATGTTTCTTTTCAAATTGAGAATCAGATGTGGCCTGGGACTTGCGGTGGACTCAATGTCTGGTCCTGTCTTGTCGCCCACGCCCTTCTGAGTTGGCACACTGTTGTTCCTTGAGGCATGGGAAGCTCAATCTCCCCTCTTTCCTTCTCTTTCTGAGCATCTGCAAAGCACTCTGTTCACCTGGCTGCCAAATCAAGGGTCCACCTGTCACTTGTTGGCTCCCCAGAGCACAGGTCATGCCGGTAGCTGTAGCAAGTTAGCCCTTCCTTCTCAGTGGCGTGACACAGTGACAGTTTTTCCTCGCCCATGTCATAGAACAGTGGGGTATTCCCCATTAGGCAGCCTTACACAAACTCATGGAGGGATTGCACTCATTTCCTTTTGTGGTCCTGCCCTCCCCTTAGTCCCTGCACAGAGGAGGGCCTGGAGGTTATGGAAAACCTGCAGATCACTTCTGCCTGCGTTCCAGTGACCAGAAGGCAACCACGTGACCCCTGACTGCAAGGAGCGCTGGGAGATGTAGTCCAGCAGTGCCCAGGAAGAGAACATGGTTGTGGGGAGCACAGATAGCTGTGTGGGGGCAGTTGTTAGTTCTGGGTGGAGATGGAACATCAGGATCAGCTGTTTCCTTGACATTTTGGCTTTCAGTCCCTAGTAGGACCTGTATTTGGCCCCATGACTGAAGTTGAAGGCAACACACACACACACAGAGACATGGAAAACAACCTTTGTGGGACACTTAGTCTGACTTCTGTTGAGTCATTCAGCAATGCATCTTTCTTTTTTGTTTGTTTGTTTTTGTTTTTGTTTTGTTTTTTGATGCAAGGTCTCTCGGTGTGGCTCAGGTTGACCTTAACCTCAGTATATAGCCAGGCTGGCCTCAAACTTTCAGCAATCCCCTTACCTCAGCCTCTCAAGTGCTAGGACTACAGGCATGCGCCACCACACCCTGCACATCTTTTGTTTCTGTTTGTTTCTATTCTTTGTCCTTCTTGTTTAAGTGATGGTTGAGAACACATTCATTCCACTACCCCTCAAATGCTGTGACTTGCAGTTTGAACAACACTGAGGATAGAAATGGAAATATGAGAATGGAAAGATGGGAAAATTTGAACCATATGGGCAGCTTCTGGACTCCTGAGAGTATAGGCTCGTGTCCTGCGGGTCCCAGCTGCAGTTGGGGAAGTGTGTCAGAGGCACTAAGGCAGTCCTGAAGGGTGAGCCCCGGAGGGCAAGGCACTCTGCCAGCGTGGACTCTGCCACGCTCCCAACTGACATTTCTGGAGCTCTCTCCCCTGGCTTACAGTGACCCTGCGTTCCTGGAGCCCTCTGCGTCCTGCCCCTGGGCCTTTGCACGCACTGTTCCCTCAGACTGCACTGCTTCCTCAGATCACTTGGCTCCGCTTCAGCGTCACCTTGGGCGACCTCTGCTGAAGCCTGTCCTCTGCACCGTGCTCCGTGCTCCTAGCCCCTTCTCAGTGGCCAACGATGCCTTCTAAGTACATACTCTAAGAAATAGAATGTTTTTGGTGGTGCAAATTTATGGGATTTGTGACTCTATATAAAGTTGCGGCTTGGTTTCCGAGAACAAGCATGGCCCACCTGTCCACTGTGTGTTGGGTGAAGGAGTCAGTGTCTGGGCCCCTCCCCTGCCCACCTGGAAAGCAGTTTCCTCAGGCCCTTGTTGTGGGAGGTGGACTGTGCCCTGGGTGCTGTGTGGAGGAGCCGGAAGGGCCTTCTTGGAACCCTGGGCTCTATAGCTTGGTTCCCTGAAAGCCAGAACCTGTGTCTGTAGATGTTTTGTTGTTTCGTTTCTATTTTTCTTTCTTTTTTATGGTTTGTGTGTGTGTGTGTGTGTGTGTGTGTGTATGTGGTACCGGGGATCAAACTCAGGGCCTTGGACTTGCTAGGCAAGCACTCTGACCACTAAGCTAAATCCCCAGCCCCTTTTCTTTCTTTTTTAGATCGCTATTTTGTAAAAGAATTGCTTGAGAATGGTATGGGTTGTTTTTCTGTCTTCTCTGCTAAATGTTATGTCCTCCATGTCACCTTGCTGTAGTCTGCGCCTCCCAAGGGACTGGGATGGGGGCGGGGAGGAGGTCCTCACCCATCCTTTCCCTCAAGTCCTCTGTGTGTGTGTGTGTGTGTGTGTGTGTGTGTGTGTGTGTGTGAGAGAGAGAGAGAGAGAGAGAGAGACAGACAGACAGACAGGCAGACAGACAGCATTTACTTTTTACTGAAGTATAAAAGTGTGTGCTTCTGAAATCAGCACTTAATGCACGTATACAGTACTTGGGAAATCCTGCAAGCACAGCACCTTTCACACTGGTTTCTGCAGCTGCTGCTCGGGCCTGTTTGTAGGTCTCTGTAGGAAGGGTGCTGGGTGGACAGGGCCAGAGGTGTGTGCTCCTCCCAGTGGACCCACAGCTGGTATGGAGGGGCTTCCCTGGAGGAGCTGGGGGCTCGGCAGGACTCAAATGGGGCACCCTGGAAGTACCCCCAGGACTGGAGGAGGCCGGGTACTGGCTGATGAGGTCTCTGCATGTTGGAGGGCGTGGCCGGCACAGCTCCCCCAGGTGGGGGTGGGGCCTGGGCAGGAATTTGCAGCCTGGAAAATGCAGATTGGAAAGAGGGGTAAGGGTGGTGAGGAGGCCACATCAAGAGCTCCCTTCTTTTTTTTCTTTTTCTTCTTGTTTAAAAATTGAAAACAGTTGAGGATTTAGCTCAGTGGTTAGAGTGCCTGCCTAGCAAGTACAAGGCCCTGAGTTCGATCCCTGGCACAAAAACAAAAAAAAACAAAATAAAAATTGAAAACAGCCTTATTGGGACAATCACACACCACACACTTTAACCACCTAAAGCATACCATCCAGTGATTTTTCAGAGTCATGTAACCATCATCATTATCTAGTTCCAGAACATTTTCATCACTCCAAAAGGAAACTACCCGCTGAGTAGCCCCCTTCAACCATTAATCTGCTTTGTGTCTCTATGGATTTGCCCAATCTGGATAGCTCACATAAGTATGATTATGCAATGTGTAATCCTTTTGTGTCTGACTTCATTCACTCTGTGTGAGGGTTTCAAGGTCAATCCATGTTGTAGTGTGTGTTAGTGCTTTCTTTCCTTTTACGGCTGCATAATATTCCACCAGACCCTGTAGGCCACATCTTACCAGTTGATGGACACTGGGGTCGTTTCCCCTTTGGCTGCTATGACTGAAGCTGCTTGGGGCTGTATCTTGGCCAAGGTGGAAGAGGCCATTCCCAGTCCCCTATTCCCTCCTTCCCCTCCCTTCCTTGCCCTTCTGTCTCACTCCTCCTGCTCTTTGTGTATCTCCCCTACCCCTTTCTCCAGCCTAGGAGCTGAGTCCGGAAGGGGCCTGGGGCAGGCTGCAAGGCCTCTGCTTTCCCTGCCCTCCCGTCCAGACTCAGGGGAGGCATGGGCCATGCTTGGGAAACAGCTTCTTTGGGAGGGTTTTAGAAGCGCATGTATTTTATTTTGGGAATAGGGAACACATGCCCCAATAAAAACTCAAATGGTACAAAAGATTTCTTGTACAAGTCTCCTCCCACCCCCAGCTTCCGGCCTGCTGTACTCAAATCCTCTTCCCTGAGGTAGCACAGGATTTGGGGGCCTCTTCCAAAGAGATGTTTTATGCCTATATAAGCTTCTCACCCTGTACACATGCACACTTCGGTTCTTTTGGTGCTGGGCATTGAACCTAGGACCTTCACACTGAGCTACATTCCCAGCCCCTTTTCTGTTCTTTGAGACAGGGTCTCACCAAGTTGCCCAGCCTGGGTTTGAACTTACCCTCCTTTTGCCCCAGCCTCCCCGAGTGCTGGGGTTGCAGCCATGTGCAGCTACACCTGGCTATATACATACTTTTATTTTTTGCTTTGTTTTTTGAGACAGGGCCTCACAATATGTAGTTCAGGCTGGTGTTGATCTCACTAAGTAGTCCAGGCTGGCCTAGAACTTAGGGTGATCTACGTGCCTCAGCCTCTTGAGTGCTGGGATTAAAGGTGTGCCACCATGCCTGGCTTTTTAATTTTTTTGTTTTGTTTCATACACACTTTTAAAGGGACTAATGGTCAGATACTCTGACACCATTATGCCCTTTGTCTTTGCTTTGTGTGTGTGTGTGTGTTGAGGGCTGATTTTCAATGGAGTTGTTCTGCTGTGCATGAAACCTCAGCTCATCTTTGCTTTTTAATACTATGTCCAGGATGTTCTTGTTTATTAGGTACAGTCTCTTTCACAGATGCATAGTACCCTATTGGAAGGCCTTAATTTACTGAACCAATCCCCCTTCACTGGACAATTAGGTTAGCTGTAGGGTCCCCCTACCCTTGGTACTGGGAGTTGAACCCAGAGCCTTCACACTAAACTGCATCCCTGACTCTATATTTTAAGACAGAGTCTTGCTAAGTGCTGAGTTGCCTAGGCTGGGCCGAAACTTGCAACCCTCCTGCTGCAGCCTCCCAGAGTGCTGGGATTACACGTGCCACCACACCTGGCAGCTGCAGTCTTTCTTAGCAGGACTACCGTGAGTAACTGTTACCATTATTTGCACAAACGTGAGGAGGGTTGGCCCAGAGGTGGAGTTTCTGGGACAAAGGGGTACATTTAAAAAATGATTACAAACATTTCCAAATGTATACAAAATAAAGAGGTCACAGCATAATAAGCCCATTACTTCTCCCCAAATTTGGCCGATCTTGCTTTGTTGATTTCTTTTTCATTATCATTGAAGTATTTCAGAGCAGATCCCAGATCTCCTGCTGTTTCACTTGCACATATTTAAGTACAGTATGCATTTAAAAAACAAAAATACACATTTTCTTACAATACCCATAATGACATGAAACTGAATAGAAGTAACAGTTGTTCAGTAGCATCAGAGTATATGCTTTTTTTTTTTTTTTTTTTTTTTTTTTTTTTTTTTTTTTTTTTTTTTTTTTTTTTTTTTTTTTTTTTTTTTTTTTTTTTTTTGTATTTCTTTGCTTTTTTGTTTTCTTTTTTGAAACAGACTCTTGAACTCACTATGTGGCCCAAGCTGGTCTTGAACTTGAAGTGATCCTCCTGCCTCAGCCTCCCAAGGGCTGGGATTACAGGTGCGCACCACCACACCCAGTTATATATTTTTGTATTTCTTAAAATAAGATATAGTTCATGTATCATAAAGCACAGCCATGTAAAATGTACGATTCAGTGTTTTTAGACTCCCCACAGAGGGATGCAGCCATCGGCCATATCTGCTTCCAGAGTATCTTCAGCCCAGAAAGAAACCCTTAGCATTACCCCTCGTTTCCCAGCTCTTCCTCCTCCCCAGTGTGAGTTTGCCGGCTTCTAATCAGCTGCCCTCTCTGCATTCATCTGTTCTGGACATCTCATGTAAGTGGAATCAGACACCATGTGGCTTTTGTTTCTGGCTTCTTGCACTTGGTGCAATACCCTTTCACGGTCTGTCTGTGTGGTAGCAGCAGTCGGTACTTCACTCCTTTTACGGCTGAGTAATATTCCACCGTCTAGGCAGACGACAGGTTGCTTATCCGTTCGTCAGCTGACGGCCATCTGGGATGTTCCGTGGCAGGTGTTCATGAGTAATGCTGCTGTGAACATGCATGTGCTCATTTTCCTGCGGACGTGTGTTTTCGTTGCCCTCGAGGTGGAACCACTGGGGTGCAGGGTGACTTCGTCTGACGTCCCATGGAGCTGCTGGACTTTCCCAGGCGTCCACGCCGGCTTCTTTGTGACACCCAAGTGTCAGAGACGCAGGTCTTCCGTGGTCTAATCCGACCGTCCTCCGGGCCTGGAGAGTCGGCTGAGGCCAGATCTGCCTTTCCCGGGTGGCTCTACTGTGGGCCTAGCCCCGCTGGGGACATGCAGTTTACCTCTGCTGTTTCCGGATAGGAGGTGGAGCCGCTGGGTTTGCCTGCTTTTTCTGGCTCTGGTTTCTCAGTCTGGACCGAGTCGTTTTCCTACAGGAGCCCCCCGCCCCCCCATCCTCTCTGTGCCCTGTTCTGGGAAGAAGCCCCGGTTTCTCTGTGCTCCGTGCTCATGCCTTTCCTTGAAGTTGTCCTGAGCAAAAAATTGGGTAAGACCTGGAGCTTTTACATGTTTCCAAGGTAGGAAAAGAAGCGTGTTCTGTGTTGGCCAGTTGAAGGCAGGAAAAGAAGTACGTTCTGCAGAGTGGAGGCCGACCACTGAGAAATTGAGATCATAGTGGCCACGAGGTTAATGGTCAATGTCTTTTTTAGCCCCAGTTCTTCAGGCTGACTGTAGGTCTAGGCTGGCCCATCAAAAACCTGTTTGCTTTTACCGCAGAAGACTTGAAAATAGCGCGTTCTGATTGGTCCTGGGTGCAGGCTTGGGAACGCTCTCTGCGCCTGTGTCCTGGATCTCCGTGACTGACAGGCCACGCCCTAATCACAGCGGTTCCCGGAAGGAAGGAAGGAAGGAAGGAAGGAAGGAAGGAAGGAAGGAAGTCAGGTGGGCGCCCCACCTCGTCCTCTCCTAGGAGGCGCTGTGTTCAGTGTGAGAGGCTGCAACACAGGTGCCTTTGTGAGCCTCTAATTTCAAGAAAATTTGAGGAAAAAACATTGTGTTTAAATATTTAGAAAAATCACACAAGCCCATCGAGCAAATGAGGAAAGGGAAGGGAAAAAGAAACTGAAATTGTAAGATTCCAAAACCGCAGAACATGCAGAAGCGACCTGCACCCCGCCCCGGGGGAAGCAGCCTTGTCCGTGCGTGGCTGCCTGCCTCCCCGCCCCAGTGGGCCCCATCATCCTGGGCCCTCGCGCTTGGGACAGCAGAGCTTTAGCGCGGAGGAGGCTAGAACCCAGGCGGGGGTGGGGGTGGGGGGGGTGCCTGCAGCTGGTGTCGTGGCTGCTTCTAAAGGAACTGTCTGCCTGCTTATTCAGCTGGGACCACTGCGAGCCCACGAGATGCTCTGGTGGCATTAAACACAAGTGTCCCCTTCTCGTGGCCCTAGGTGTGTACTGGTCACAGCGCTGTCTCGTGGGAACGCCCTCTCTAAGGTTGTGCAGTGCAGAATCTGCACAGCTGCACGTGGTTACTCAGGATTTCGTGTGTTCCTAGCCCTCTAGAGACAGGCAGTAAACAAGATAAGACAGTCAGATAGTTACTGTGTCAGATACTGTAAGTGTGCAGGACAGCGTGGGGCAGTGGTGGGAACCTGCAGCACAAGTGCCTCAGCGGGCTGTTGTCGTTGAAAGCTCTGAGAAGTTCGTTCACTGAGCCGCAGGGTGAGGGAGGGGGTCAAGGTGTAGAGAGTAGCAGATGCACTTTGAGACAGGATCTTGCTGTGTATTCTAGGTTAGGCTCTAATTCATGGAGATTGTTCTGCCTCAGCCTTCTGAGTGCTGGGATTACAGATGTGCACCACGACACTCAGCTCTGCACTTTTAAATAGGGGATCAGAGATGACCTCAAGGAAGAGGTGACATTTGAGCAGAGACCTGCAGGAGATGAAGGATTAGACTGGGTGGCATCTGGGAAAGGACATGGCAGGCAGAGGGAGCAGCCATGCAAAGGCCCTGGGGCAGATCAGAGCCTGGCCTGGCAGAGCAGCAGCAAAGAGCCTGGTGTGGCTGGGGCCGAGAATGCAGGAAAGAAGGCAGAGGGAACTGGGGTGGATCATGTGGGGAGTGTGGGGTGGATTTGGAAGTGCTGCCTGGCCTGACTCTGGTGGTCCTCACCCCACCCTCATCCAGCGCGCTCCTCCTGGATGAGGGCCAGAAGCCATTGCTGTGGACCTGTAGCTCCTATTGGCTCTTGAACCCCTGCCCTGCAGCCTGAGGAACACCAGTGTGTGGCACTGAGACGGCTGCTTGGGGCCTGTCCCTGTGGGGGTACCCGTTGCTGCGTGCCCACCCCGGTGCTCCAGGTTGTCTTGTTTGGGGGCAGGGTGTAGACTGGCTGTTTGTGAGCCTCCTGGGCTGCGTGTGCCGAGGCCGCCCTCTCTGGCTTCATTCCCTGGTTCTCGACCCCCTCTGCATCTGATCTGCCCCCGCCAGCCTGCCCCTGCCTGGCCTTCTGTGCCAGTGCCACATTGCCTTGCGGCACCCCTGCTGGGGCCACCCTGTGATCTTCTGCCTCCTCTTGAGTCCCTTGGGCCTCCACCCCTGGGTGCCTGCGGAGTCCCAGCACACTCCTTCAGCCTTGGGTCAGGTTCCTCCCCTGCTGCCAGAATAGCCCTCCTCTATCATCCGTTCAGTATTTACACAACTCAGATCAAAACAGACAGAAACCAGCGCTCCCCCACCCCCAGGGAGACAGGCAGGCACTAAGATAAATCACATTTATGACTGTCAGATAGTGATGGGGCTTTGAAGGAAAGCAGAGCTGGGTGGGGCTGGAAGTGCTGGCTGGGGAGCCTTGTGAGTGTGGATTCTGTTGAACTGAGCCTCATGACCTGGTGACAGTGGAGGAGGGCGAAAGCACCCAGGCAGAGGCCGTGGCACAAACAAAGGTCCTGAGGCAGTGCGTGCCTGGTGCGTGGGAGGAATATCGAGGAGGCTAGTGTGGTCAGAGGGCAGAGGAGGGGCAGAGAAGAGACATAGATGCCTCATGCAGGGCCTGTGGCTGTGGGGAGGGTATGGGAGCCATGGAGGCTTCTGAGCAGGGGAGAGCCCCAGGCAGTCCTGGCTTCCCCACATTTCTTTGGGGATGAAACTCCAGGAGAACAGAGCTGAATCAGGGAGATCAGGCCGCAAGCCTGCAGGCCGTAGGTGAGCTGCACGGCCTTGCCTAGGAGCTGGGGGCTTGGGGCAGAGCTGGGGGCTTGGGGCACGTGAGCCCCGTCTGCTCCACCAGGTGGAGCTCAGAGGCCGCACTAGTGAGGACAGTGCAGTTTGTTCAAGAGCTTGGCACTGATGTGGAACCCAGAGCCTTGCACGGGCTAAACCACTGAACTGAAGCCTCAGTTTGGTTGGTTATTTTAAGTGAACTTTTTTGTTCTTTCCGGTACTGAGGATTGAACCCAGGGCCTTCACTCTAAGCTACATCCCCAACCCTTTTTTATTTTTTGTTTTCAGACAGGATCTTGTCAAGTCACTAAGTGGTCCAGGTTGACCTTGAATTTGCCATCCTCCTGCCTCAGCTTCTTATAATGCTGGGATTACAGATGTGTGCCCGGCCAAAATAAACTTTTTATTTTGGAATAATTTTACGTTTCCAGAAAAGTCACAGATACAGTACAGTACCCAGTTCTCATCCACCCCGCACCCCGCTGCTCCCCAGTGTAAATGCCTTGTACTAGCACGGTGCTCGGCGCTGTCCCCACGCAGAGCCCGCTGTTCTCACACTAGTGGGGACGGCTGTCGGAGAGCTGGAGGTCTGTGTAGACTCCCCGGGTGCTCCTCCTGTTCGGAGCCCCACCTCGGACCCCTTGTGGCTGTGACAGCGTCTCACACCTGCGGATCTTACAGGATGGTCTGGGGCTTTCCCCAGGAGGGGGCCAGGGCTGGGGCTGAGGTTTCGGGAGGGCCACGCAGGTCAGGCCCCCTTCTGCTGGAGACCAGAAGTGCTCGCCCGGCAGCCTGACTTCCTGCTGCTGGCCTTGACCTTCACCCGGGGCTATGGAGAGGCCACTTCTCATTCTGGAGGTAAAAGTGAAGTGGTGAGTGTGTTCGTGATACATGTTTTTTCTTTCTGAGATAGGCTCTTGCTGTCAGGCTGGCCTCAGACTCACAGCAGTGATCCTCCCACCTGCTGGGATCACAGGCACGCACCACCACACCTGGCTTTATTTTTGATTTTTGACACAAAAAACCTTTATAAAGCAAGCGAGTCAGTGGTACATGGTGCGTTGATGGTACTGTGACCACAGACTCCACCCAGATTCCTCTCTGTCCGTCTGTCTAGAACCCTTCCCCCAAAGACAGCCGGTACCCCATAAACAGCCCTCCCCACCCGCCTCTGGCAGCCGCCCCTTCACTTGCTGTGCCTGCTGGGCCGTTCCTGGACATGTTGTGCGGGTGGAACCCTGTATTCGGTGCCTGCTGTGTCTGTGTGTTACTAATAATGTCTGTGGTCTCTAGCTTTCTTCGTGAGCACTGTTTCATGGCCTGCATCTCTTTCCTGAGGATTGATGTAGTAAGAAGATGACTGTGTAACCTAGAAGCCAACCTGATGAGACCTCCGAAACACAGGGATGTGTCATCTGTGGCTTGAGTGTGACTTGGCCCCAAGCTCAGGCAGGTGCTTAGTCCCTTGGGTCATATGTTAATGGTATTAGGAGGGTAGAACCTAATCCGATAAGATTAGATTAGGTCCCGAGGCTGAGCCCCTGTGACTGATCCTTGGTGGCGTTATCAGGAGAGTGGAGACAGCACATACAGACGTGGATGTACATGCCTGCTGTGACAGCACACAGCCCGAGGACTGTGCCAGGCTGTCTGCGCTTCTAGCCCCTGGCAGAAACCCATCTTTTGTCTATAACATATCCTGCCTCAGGTGTTTCATTATAGCAACAGAACACTGACTAATCCATGTTGTCACTCAGAAGAATGTCACTGTTTCTGCCTTGGGGATCTTGTGTCCTTCCCAGAGATACCCTATTTTCCTGCCTGCCAGTCACCTTCTGTCCAGTGTTAATCCCAAATCTTGAGATCTGGGAATAAATAGAAACTTAACATTCTACCAGTGGAGTAGAGCAGAGTCAACAATGAGAGTCAAGCACACATGAGTGTCTGGAATGAGGCCCAAATGGCTACTGGTCAGATCTGAGGGGAGACAAAAGTCTCATAATGAAAAGCAGTGAGGACAAAGAATCTGAAGGTCACTCAGTAATTGGGAGGCTGAGACAGGAGGATCACAAGTTCAAGGCCAGCCTAGGCAACTTAGCAAGGACCTATCTCAGAATAAAGTTTAAAAAGGAATGGGGATGTTGCTCAGTGGTAGAGTGATTGGCTAGCATGTGTGAGACCCTAGATTCAATTCTCAGTCACATGCATGCACGCGTGCACACACACACACACACACACACACACACACACAGACTCACTGGATTGGAAGGAGACGAAATCACATCCTTATCTCACACCATATACCAGAGTCCACCCCAAGATCCTGGAAGGATTCAAAGTCAAGGATAAACCTAGAAACTGTTTCAGCTTTGGAGTGGGGATGGAGTTTGATGCTGGAGGTGCTGCTCTGGGGCATCGCTGTGCACCCCAGGATTTCTCTCACTCGGAAACTCTGAGTGCTCCCTGCCTTGCCCTGGGCTATCCTCTTGTAAACCCTGTTGCTGTGCCTGTAACAGAGCCCACCTACTTCTCCCACCTCCAGCCCGGACCCTTGCAGTTGCCTCTGTCCTATGCTCACTTATGCCAGGTGTCAGCTCCACATCCTGCAAAGACCTGGTTAGAGGCTACAGGTCCGTCCTTGCATGCCCTGACAGGCCTCGTCTGCTGGCCATGCATGCCCTGCTTGCCTCCTCCTGCCTTCCACTACTTGCTGGTCCTTGAGTTCCAGTATGTTTGTGCCCCAGGGCCTTTGCATGTGCTGCCCTGGCCTTGCCCCAAATGCTTTACTACTCACATTCACCTCCCCCTTGAGGCATTGGGATCACTTTAGCAACCCCAGCCCTCCCGTCCCTGTCCTCTTTCTCCCTCGCCATTGGCTACTCTGGGCTGGGGGATTATTAAGGAATAGGCGAAGGTGATTGCAAAGCCCTGGCTGCCTGCTGGTGACCTGTCTTCCCACCCTATGTGGTGTGTAGGCCTCTGGGCAGCAGTTGGAAGGGCTCCTGTAGATCCCAACCCAGACTCCACCCAAAGGGTGGGAGGAGGGGCGGGGCCCACAATGCTCATGGGCCTCAGAAGGAAGCAGTCAGGGCTCTGGTGCTCCCTGGGCTTGAGCCCAGCACCTGCTCGTAGCTCCGGGCTGCTTTCTGCTTGTGTACGGCGGCTGCTCATAACTGTGTGCCTGACCACTGCCAACTGAGATGATGCTCTTGGGGTTTCGGTGAATTTTCTTGTTGCTTTCCAAGGCAGCATCTTGCTATGAAATTCACTCTGGATTTGAACTCACTATGTAGTCCAGGCTGGCCTTGAACTCATGGTGATCCTTTTGCCTCAGCCTCCCAGAGCACTGGGATTATGGGATTATAGGTATGCACCACTGTGCCTGGTTTAATGGCATCTTTATCGACATGTAATTCACATACTGTAAAATCTACCCACCAAAATTGTACACTTCAGTAGTTTTTCTTTTTTTTTTTGGGTGCTGGGGACGGAACTCAGGGCCTTGTGCTTGCCAGGCAGGCACTCTAACCACTGAGGTAAATCCCCAGCCTGAGGGTATTTCCGTCCCCCCAGAAGAACCTGTGGCAGGCACACCCCTTCCAGACCCCACCTCACAGCCCTGCGTCTGCTTTCTGTCTGTCGAGACGTGTCCTGTTAATGGAATTGCACAACACGCAGCCTTGGGCATCTGGCTTCTTTCACTCTGCACCCTGCCTCCGTGGCCTGTCCCCATCATGGCGTGTGGCTGTGTGTCTGACCTGCCACATGCAGATGGGCATCTGGTGGGCTCCACTTGGAGCCGTGGACACCTGGGTACATGCGTGGTTTCTCCCAGGCGAGGGTGTGGGAGTGGACTTCCTGGCCATGTGGTCCTTCCAGAGTCACTATTTCTTTTTTTTTTTGTTTGGTGCTGGCGATTGAACTCAGGGCCTTGTGCTTGCCAGGCAGGCACTCTAACCACTGAGCTAAATCCCCAACCCCTAGAGTCACTATTTTTATTGTGTGTGTGGTGCTGGGGATTGAACCCAGAGCCTTTGTACTAAGCTACACCCGCAGCCCCCGCTTGTTGTTTTTGTTTTTTTTTTTTGGTGCTGGGGATGGAATTCAAGGCCTTGTGCTTATTAGGCAAGCACTTTAACCACTGAGCTAAATCCCCAGCCCTACCCTCTCTTTTTTTTTCAGACAGGATCATACATTGTTGTCCAGGCCAGTTTGAACTTTTGATCCTCCTGCCTTAGCCTCCCAGAGTGGCGGGATTACAGGGCTGCGCCACCTTGCCCAGCTCTCACACTTTGTGGTTTTTTTTTAGACAGGGTCTCTCTATGCAGTCCAGGCTGGCCTTAAACTCGTGGCAATCCTCCTTCCTCAGCCTCCCAAGTGCTGGGATTACAGGCAGGTACCACACCCAGCTTCTCACTTTTTTTTTTATAGCAGCAAAGTAACCCCCTTTTCACATGGAGTGTGTTGTATGTAACCCTTTACAACTGTTGGCCTTTGCATTGTTTTCAGAGTGTTGCTGTTATAAACTGAGCTGTCAGAGCCCCTCGAATGTGTCACTTTGGACTTGCTGTAGGGTCTGTTCCCATGAAGGAAGTGGCTGGGCAAAGCCTGGAGGGCTGTGATCTTGGTAGATGTGGCCATCGGTTATGGAGCCTCGTGACTGGAAGATCCTGTGTTGAAATCTGTCTGCTTGTTAAAATTTTATTGGTAACCCTGAATCGGTGCCACCAGCGCCTTGCCAGACATTGCAGACCCAGAAGGGCAGCAGCAAACTGGACCCGCCCGAATCCTGCATTCCCAGCCAAGGACGTGATGCTCTCTGCTCGCTCCTGTCTCATATTGAAAGCAAGCATCCTGTCACCAGTCGCAGGGACGCATGCTTGTGGTCCCAGCCCTCGGGAGTCTGAGGCTGGTCTGGGCTAGAGTGAGACACTGTCTCTAAAAAGCACAGCTGGGGGCTGGTGCAGAAAGGTAGAAGTGAAAACCTTCCTGGTGGCTTTTGGAGCTGACCTTGGTCCTGGAGGGGTGTTGTGGGGTCAGGTTGCTGCTGGCCAGGCCCCTAAAGAGGCTGTAAGGGGGATGGTGGGGCAGGCTTGGGCCGGGGGCAGGTGGTGGCTTCTGTCAGCGTGGCCCTGGGGAGGAGCGAGGCTTCGGGCCGTTCCTGGCCCGGCCGTGGTGGTCTTTGTTGCGCTCTGCTTCCCGCCAGCCTTCCCTATTCTGCTGAGTCCCTGTGCTCCCCGCCAGGTCACAAAGTGTTGTGCAGGCCCTAGACAGCTTATGAGGGTCCTTGCAGTGGATTGCACAAGATATCTGAAAATGTGAGCTCTTTTGTGTCAGGTCAATGGCTACAAAAAGTGGAAGATTTAATAATGTCTCCAGGTGCGAGGTTTAAAAAGTTTGGTGGAGGGGTTGGGGATTTAGTTTGGTGGTAGAGCACTTACCTAGCAGCAAGCACAAGGTCCTGTGTTTGAGCCCCAGCACCCACCCACGAAAAGAAGTAAAAAAAAAAAAAAAAAAAAGATTTTAGGAGCCCAGTATCTTTCTCTCAAGTGGGCTTATCAGCCTCAGGATCATTGCCTTATCATTACAAAATAGCTGCCAGAGCTCCAGTTGTCTGAACTGTGTTCCATACTGGAAACAGGGAGTAAAAAGCTTTCTTCCTAGAAAAACTGAATCTTTGTATTTTAGAAGAAAAACTTGCCCCGAGTCTCCCAGACTGAAAGTTTCATTGAGTAGAAGCTGAATCTATATACTTTGGTTTTTACTATTTGTGATACTGGCTGCTCTAGCTACAAGGAAAGCTGAGAATGTGAAAAATCTGATAAAGAAGCTAGGAATGCCCCCTGATTTAGTTTAGGATTTTTTTTTTTGATTGGGGGGTTGCTGGGGATCGAACTCAGGGCCTTGTGCTTGCTAGGCAAGTGCTCTAACCACTGAGCTAAATCCCCAGCCACAAAATATGTTTGTATGTGAGTCCATGTGCACATACAGACACACACGATTGAAACCAGTTCCACGAACTAACACTTACTATGTGTGCTTTAATAGTTTCTGTACTCTTCCATCCCTTTGATTCCACACTGTTTAATTGCTCAAAGAAATTCCTGGTGACAGCCAGGTGTGGTGGCCCATACTTGTAATCCTGGGTACTCAGGAGGCCGAGGCAGGAGGATCACCATGAGTTCGAGGTCAGCCTGAGCTACTTAGGGAGACCCTGTCTCCAAGAAAAGGAAAACAAAAACCCAAAGAGCAGTTCCCGGCCCCAACCTACTGATTGGATTTCACAGCCTTCCAGGCCCAGGCCACAGTGTGGAAAAGCTGGCTCGCGCAGTCTGCTCACATCGTGGGGTCAGGCCTCAAACTGCGCAGGGTGCTGGTGGTGAGGGAGAAGAGAGGAAGGTTGTGGGTTGGGGGACAGCAGCGGCTCTGTTGTGGCCTCCCGGCAGCAAGGACAGAGTTCCCAGCGCTTGCTCGCTTTCATGGCTCTCCAGGACTCTGAGGGCTGCTGACGTTCACGCCTTCGGGGCCTTCTGACTTCCTGCTGCGCCTCCGCGGGCTTTCTGGTGGAGGAGGGCTTCACGCGCTACTGGAAGGACATTTTGTCAGTGTTTGTCGTCGCTGTGGTTTCCAGGTCTGACCTGTCCGGCTTTTTACAGCGTGAGGGGAGGGGGGCGTTCAGAGTCACAGGGGCTGAGTTCAAAGCCCAGTCGCGGTCTGGTCCCTGTTGCCGTGAGCCAGTGCGGCTCCTACCCTGGGTGTGGAGCTGTGGTGCCAGGGCAGCCCAGGGAAGCGTCGGGGCACCGTGGTCAGCTTCAGCTGAGGGATGCCGCAGTCACAAGCAAGACCCTGTCTCTAAAAACCCAGAGGGAAGACGGAGCCCTAGGTCTCTGCTGCTTACAGCGACACAGGTCATTGTGCTCACTCCTGCTGCTGTGGGTGAGGCAGCCTCCCTGGGCTGGGCACTGTGAGCACGTTGTCCATCTGCAGGGTGCTGGCGACAGTGAGGGGTTGGCACTTCCTGTAGCCCCTCACTTTTTCAAGAGTTTTTGGCTGTATGAGGGCAAGGTGGGGAGGGGTGCTCTGCATCACCCTGCATTGAGAACCGCCAACCCTGCTCCCCAAGGCCAAGACCTGGGTCTTTGCTCCTTCAGGCGCCCTCAGTTCTCTCTCCATGCTGGCTGCCCGGTGGGTTCTTAATAAATGCCCTCTGTATCTTGCTGTCTCTTGAACAGATGGGTAGATTTATTAAACTTCCTGTGCAAATTCATTCATCCATTTGGAAGACTACTGTGAGCCCCGCTGTGCTGGCTCCAGGGATCTCACAAGGA
Organism: Hystrix cristata; assembly: GCA_004026905.1. Taxonomy (NCBI): domain Eukaryota; kingdom Metazoa; phylum Chordata; class Mammalia; order Rodentia; family Hystricidae; genus Hystrix; species Hystrix cristata. Next base: position 120,043 of record PVJO010002604.1, read on the forward strand.
GTCCCCAGGCAAGGCACATTTGATGTTAAAGTAGTTTTTTGCCAGGCATGGTGGCGCTTGCTTGTGGTCCCAGCACTGGGAGGCTGAGGCAGGAGGATCACTGTGAGTTCAAGGCCAACCTCCGCTATATAGTGAGTTTGAAGCCAGCCTAGACTACATGGTAAGAGCCTATCTCAAACAAAACAAAACAAAACAAAAAAACCAAAAAAACAAAAACCAAACCAAAACCAAAAAAAATACGTAGTGAGACCCTGTCTCAAAAAACAACAAAAATAAATAAAAATCTTTTAGGGCTGGTGATTTAGCTCAGTGGTTAGAGTGTTTGCCTCGCAAGCACAGGGCCCTGAGTTCGATCCCTAGCGCAAAAAAAAGACTTTAAAAAAAAATTTTTTTTTTAATTAAAAAATTTTCACGGGAAGATTACAATTTCAAACTCAGTCTGGGTTACTTAGCAATTTAGTGAGACCCTGTCTCCAAACAGGAAGGACTAGGGATGTGGCTCAGTGTGAAGGCCCTGGGTTCCATCCCCAGTGCCCTCCCCCCAAAAAAATTCGCTATGGGCAGTTTCAGATGTTCCCAGAGTAGAGGAGTAAAACACACACACCTTGGCAGCCCCCAGCCACAGGTGCCCTGCACACTTGCAGTGTGGCCAGAGTGACTGAGAACGAAGTGTTTAATTTCACTTGATTTTATATTTATATATGTTTTATTTAAAACTTTGATGTCCCTAACAGCCTCTTGCCCTGTTTTATGTTGTAAGACCCAACATGGAATGTTACCAGTGTTCCCTTTATTTTTCTGTTTGTTTTTGGTGCTGGACATCGGGCCCAGGGCCTTCACGCTGGGCTCCACCCCTGGTCCTTTGCATTTGTATTTTGAGGTGGGGTCTCACTGAGTTGCCCAGGCAGGGCTTGGACTTGGGATCCTCCTGCCGACCCACGTTAGGTGGGCATTTCGGGGGTGTTGGACAGTGGTGTAGTGCAGCCTCATCACCATTCATCTCTAGAGCTCCTCATCTTTCCACACTGAAGCTCTGCCCATCGAGCAACAGTCCCCGGCCTGGGCCACCCCCTGCTCTGCCTGTGGACATGGCACCCTGGGAGCTGGGCTTCATGTGCCAGCTTCTTTCTCTTACTCGGCTTGGTATCCAGAAGTCTACTTGTGTTGTCGTAATGTGTGTTAGAAGTCCCTTTTTGTTTGTGTGTTTGTTTTTTTTAGACAGGGTCTCACTATATAGGCCAGGCTGGTCTTGAACTCTCCGTGATCCTCCTGCCTCAGCCTCCCGAGTGCTGGGATGACAGGCGTATGCCACCACACCTGGCTCAGGAGTCCCCTTCTTGTTTGTAGACTCTGTTCACCCGCTAGTGGACAGGACCCTCAGGCACTTATGCCTTTGAGCTTCTGTGACTCAGGCTGCTTGGATCCTGCTTCTGCAGATGCCTCCAGAGCCTCCTTCCTTTCTCCTGGGCGTGCGCAGTGGAATGGCTGGATCATGTGCTCATTCTATTTTTAATGTTTGGAGGACCCGCCAAACTGTTTCCCGGGCGGCCGCTGCCTTCTACATTCCCACTGGCAGTGAGAGGCTCTGGTTTCCCACGTCCCATCCTGCCCTTGCCAGCATGCTGGTTTCTGCCCACTGGAAGGTGGCGTCTCTTCGTGGCGTGGATCACATTTCCCCAGAGATTAGTCATGCCGAGCACCTCTGTGTGGCTTATTGCTATTTGTATGTTTTTTTAGAGAAATGTGTAGATTCAGGTCTTCTGCCCTCATTTCTTTCGTTTGAATGAATTTGAACTTAAAAGGGTAGAGCCAGTCGTGTCTCCTGGCAGCTGCGTAGGACGCCCCAAGTCTATATGCCCCAGTACCCACAGAACACTGCGGACATTCTGTCATTTCACTCCTAAATATTTCAGGATGCACCTCTTTTTGGGGGGCAGAGGGTGAGTCTTTAAGAAAAACAAAAACAACACTAAAAAAAACCGTGATGCCATTATGGGACCTAGACTCTAACCCTGGACTCCTTAGTCTCATCAGATACCCAGCAGAGTTCAGATCGTCTCCTTACACAACTGCTGGGTTCATCTGTGTCTGTCTACTCGCCACTCACAATGCAGGATATTTCCTCTGCCCAGGAAGTTGCCCATTTCTTGAACATTACTGTTGGAACCAGGTATGGTGGCACATACCTGTAATCCCATCACTGGGGAGGCTGAGGCAGGAGAATCACCGAGAGTTTGAGACCAGCCTCAGCTACTTAGCGAGACCCTGTCTCAAAGAAAAATGACTGAAACATGAACACACGAATAAAACAGTCATCTTGAGACCATACTCTTAAGTGAAATAAATCGGACACACATGTTTAAGTACCACATTGTTTCTCTGGTGTGAGAAACCGAAAGTGTAAATAAAGACTAAAATGTAATATATTGGGAAAGGGAAGAAAATGTCCAAATGGGAAGGGGAACAAGGGAGGGGGAAATGGAACAGAGGACAAGAGAAATAAGAAATGGAAGGAAACAATGGAAACAAAGCTTTTGTAGATAGGGAGGGAGGAGGGGTTGAGGGGAGGGGAATGGGAAAAAAAAGAAGCAACAAGATACATCATGTACAGGTACAAATCCCCTATGATGAATGTTATCACTATGTACATCTAAAATGTACCATTAAAATAAAATTAAAAAAAAAAGAATAAAACACTCATAACAAAGCCAGGTTCAGTGGCACGTGCCCATAATCCTGCCAGTAATCCCAGCACTGTTGAAGCCAAGTCAGGAAGATTGCAAGTTTGAGGCTGGCCTGGACTATATAGCAAGACCTTGTCTTGGAAAACAAACCAAGCTGAGCGTGGTGGGGCATGACTGTAATCCCAGCACTTGGGAAGCCGAGGCAAGAGGAATGCCACAAATTCGAGGCCAGCCTGGGCTACATAGCAGGGCCCTGTCTTAAACAAAACAAAACAAACAGCAACAACAAGAAAAACAAACTAAAAACCAAAAACCTTACAAGTCAGGTGCAGAGGTGCAAGCCTGTAGTCCTAGCTACTCCTGAGGCTGAGGCAGGAGGATCTTTTGAGCCCAGGAATTTGGGACTAGCCTGGGCAACTGCATGAGCTCTTGTCTCAGGGGGAAAAACATGAAAATTCTCACACTGAGCTCTGGAGAATTCACCTTTGGGCCCCATTTGGAGAAACCCGTCGATCAAACACCCCTTCCCATCCCTGACTCTTTGGTCCTCAGAGCAGGGGTGATTGAGGAGCCCTTGGAGCGCGAGGACACCTCCAGGGCAGTGGGGTCCCAGGCGGGGAGGATTTGCAGCCCAGGTCTCCAGACAGAGACTTTCTAGACTGTTCGTGGCCTGGGATCCCAGAGGAAGAGGGGAAGCCACCCAGCTCCTGCCCTTCTCCCCTTCCTCGCCACCGTGTCACCTTCTCAGCTCCATAGTGTGCCAGGCATGTGTGAGCTGACGCAGCACCGGCACCCTGCCCTTGATGCCATCTCCACATTCCTGCCAGACCTGCGCGGGCTCCGAAGGGTCAAGCGTCGGGGGACAGAGGGGCGCCTGTCGGGCCCAGTCGCAGACTGGCCGTGATGCCTCAGGGAGGGGTGTGCCTGTGACAGCATGCACATCAGCAGTGTGGGGTGTGACCCGAAACTACAGTGAGTGGTTTTAATTGATTGCAGTAAAAGACACATCACCATTACTCCCCCTGGAGATTTCCCCTTGCTTCAAACACGCTTGTCCCATCATTCTTGCCACTTTCTGCAGCAGCTCTGGAGTATTCTTTCATGAATGTTTTTAGCTGCACTGCTGTGACTGCTGCCTTAATGTCCTCAGTTGGTTCAAAATGTTTGCCTTTCCTGTCGCTTTGACTTTGGGGAAGAGCTAGGAGCCACATGGTGGCAGATTGGGTACCTAGGGTGGATGAGGACACACTGTCGGGTTTTTACGCGCCTGCCTTTCCGTTGGGTGGCGCTCAGCCGCAGCGTTCAGTGTACTTGTGCCCACTTTGTGAAGACAGGAAAGAGGACTCCAGAACTGCCTCAGACAGTGGCAAGGACGATGGGGTAAGTGTGTTCGAAGCCGGGGGGATTGACAGCAATGTGCCTTCTATGGTAATACATTTTTTAAAAAATTTACACCCTCACTGCTGATCTATTTTGGTCACCCTATGTGCGTACTGAAGAAGGTGTTTTTAAACAGAAACACCCTCCCTACCACGGGACAGACCTGTCGGTTGATGAGAACATCGCCCAGCGAGGCTCCCGGGAACCTGGCCCTCTGGCTCCCCCTGGAGCTTCGCGTTTGCTAATTCAGGGCTTGTGGCAGCTTTTGAGGCCGTGGCTGCCCGTGTCACAAGCCTGGCTTGTGCACTAAGACTGCAGCACCAGAGTCGTCCTGTGTGATGTGACATGGTATATGGAGTGCATTGCTCCATGCACTTCGGGCGTGTGACGACAGAGTGTGTGGCTTCCAGCTTGAACCCATCCTCTCCTTCTGCTCTTCCTTGCCAACTCCATGCCTCTCATCTCTCCCCTCCACCCGCTGTCCTAGGCACAGCCCGGCCCGTGTCCCTGTACCTTAGTCTGGCCATCCATCCGTCTGTCACTGAACACATCTTTTTCCTGCTCACTCAGCCTCTCCTTGTTTCCCCGCAGCTGGCCCCCGAGAGGACGCTCTCCAAGTCCCCAGCTGGGGGCCCCGCGTAGATCTGGAGTGGACGCCCCCTCCTTCCCTTCATGATTCGTTTGTAGCGCAGGTAACCAGGGGAGGGGTCCCAATCCATTCCTGGGGCAGCTGCCCCTCTGCGCACTTCCTGGGCCTGTCGCAGTGCCCGGGGAGAAGGCCTGCCTGGCTCCCGCTGCAGCCGGGTCCCTGGGTCCTCCAGGCTCCTTCCCCGCTTCCCTCTCCTCTAGATCCTTGGCACACTGTGTGCCTTTTCAGGCAGCTCTCAGGGAGGTTGGGGAGCGAGAGTCTCGTGGGCCACAAATCTGGACACACAAAGGAGGAGGCAGAGTTGGGGCTGCGGAGGAGCAGGGTGTGCATGGTGCGGCCGGCCCAGGGCACGTGTGTCCTGTCTGTGCCTCATGGGGGGAGGGGACTCTGGGAGCGGGGGCCTTGTGTGTAACATGCCCCACATGTTTCTGGGGAGGGTCGCTGGATTTCATCAGCTTCCCCAGGGCACGGGAGCACCCCTGCCTGCTCTGGGCCCCTGTCTGAGACTCTGCCTTACGTACAGAGTGCCCGTGGCCCAGAGCTGGGTGGGGATTAGGAGGTCACTGCCAGGTGCAGTCAGAGCATGGAGCTTGGTGACACTCAGGACCTCACACATACAGGGTCCCCGGCTGCATGCACTCTTCCCAGAATGTGTCTCTGCCTTGCTGTCCACACGGCATGGGTCTCCAGGAGGCAGGGGTGGTTTAGAAGAAGGGAAGGGTGGGGTTGGATGGAAGTTTGGAAGAATGGAGTGTGGGGTAGAGGGAGGACAGAGGGTGCCCGGGGTGGTGGGTGGAGGGTGCCCGGGAGGCTGGGTGCCGATGGGCAGAGCCAGGCAGCACCAGTCACCTTGGGAATTAAAGGGGACAAACACTATCCCTGCCCCTGGGGACTGAACATGCTAACATTTGTGACACGCTCAGACCATGCCTGGCTGGTGGCAGGCGCTCGACAAATGTTAGCCGTCCTCATCCTCATCATTCTGACGGCTGGCTCGGCGGCCTCCGACTCAGCGCGTGTCCTCACAGACCCTCCCTTGCTTCTGCCTCAGTTTCCCACTCGCCCCTCCCTTCCTCGACAGCCACTCTGCCTGGGTCTTAAGGGGCCGCCTCCCGCCACCCCCTCCCTTGGCTACCCTGTCACCTACAGGACAGACCCCTCCGCACTAGCTCTGGGCCGGGCCCTGCCCCCCACTTGCTGGGAGACGGAGCACTGCAGTCTCAGCGCCTCCCGCTCCTCATCTGCAAGGCCGGGTGGCCAGTCCCCTCGTGGGCTCTGTGAGGCTCCGTGCAGCCCCGTGTGCCCTGAGGCCTGCGTGTGGCCGGGGCTCTCCTAGTCTTCCCGGACACTGTCCTCGTCAGGCTGGGGGAGCTTGGGCGCGGACAGGAGGGACGAGAGCTGTCCCTGGTCAGGAGCCTGTGGTGGGGTGGGGACCTGGGCATGAGCCTTGTCCCCACCTGTCCCCTCCGACCCCTCGGGGGCTCCCTGCGGGGAGGCAGCTGGGCACACTGCCGCAATCTAACCTTGTCTCCCTCGCCCTCTTCCCGACCCCACCCATCCAGTGGCGATGGATGATGAGGATGGGAGATGCTTACTAGACGTGATTTGGTGAGTAACGGGCTCCCCGCCCTCTGTCTCAGATGCCCTCCCTCCTCCTGCCCAGCTCACCACCTCAGTGTCCCGCTCTCTTCTCTTTCAGTGACCCTCAGGCCCTCAACGACTTCTTGCATGGGTCGGAAAAGGTAAGTGTGGCTGGGCGAGGCACTCCCCAGGCAGGGCTGGGTTCGGTGCCGAGTAGGGCTCATGGTGGATCCCTGCTCCCATGCCGTGTGCATTTCCATAGTCAGTGAAGAAGCCAGTGACTAATGAAGGTGACAGTGAAAAGCACCATGCAGAAAAATGTCAACCTGGTGTGGTGGCACATCCCTGTAATCCTAGCCCTCAGGAGGCTGAGGCAGGAGGATCACTGAGAGTTTGAGGCCAGCCTGGAATATGTAACAGTACCCTATCTCAAAAAAACATAAACAGAAACAGTCACCTGTGCAGGCAGAGATTTGAGGTGGGGTGGCTCAGCGGCAGGGCACTTACCTAGTGTTTACAAGGCCCCAGGTCCAGTCCCCAACACAGGAAAATAAGTCTAAGAGGGGCTCCTGTAGTTAGTGTGGTCAGAGGCTGACTGAGGAGGTGACACTGCAAGTGGCCACAGTGCTCCCAGCAGGGGAAGAACGGGGAGGCAGGTGGGAGAGGGCGGCACGTGCAAGGGATGAGGTTTGTGGGGCTGAACTGCAGGGCAAGGATAGGAGGGGAGATGGGAACAGACAGAAGCCACCCAGTGATGCAGGTCTGGGGATGCTGGGGACCAATTTGGTTTTTACTCTGGCCTGTGGAACAACCCACATGGGTTAGTAAGCAAGGGTGGGCAGATATCCTGTGCCCCTGGAGACTGGAACAATCTGGCAGAGGGGAAGTCTGGTGAGCGCGAGGAGCTGTATGCGTTACCTGTGGCTGCATAACAAATTATCTGCACACGCCATGGCTTACGGCATGACACAGTTCTGGCTTGGAAATGTCATGATGTTGCCATCAAGATGTTGGGGGCAACCAAGATGTATCATGTACAGGTACAAAATAACCATGTTGATTATGATCATTATGTATACAATGTACCATTACATGTTCTTGGTAAAAATAAAAAATTAAAAAAAAAAAAAAGATGTTGGGGGCTGCAGCCCTCCCCGTGGCTCATTTTGGCAGCTGTTGGCAGGAGGCCTAAGCTCCTCGTGACGGGGTCCTTAGCGTGGCACTGCTTGAATGTCTTCAGGACGCGCCATCTGCCACCCCACAGTGAGTGATTCAAAGTGGAGGGAGCCAGTGTCCAGGACCACACACAGTCACTTCCCTTGCGTAGAGTCCACTAGCGAAGGGTCACTAAATCCAGGCCACCCTCGAAGGAGTGGAATCAAGTTCTCTCTCGGGAGGAGGAATAGCTGGCAATTCAGGGGCCAAGGCAGTGGTGGCCGGGCTGAGAGGGAGCAAGCAGTAGAGGAGGAGCTAGGGATTGGGATCTGTTTGGGAGCCAGGGTCACCCAGACCCACTGGTGGCCACGATGTCAGAGTGATGGTGCCCGAGTGGCTGCCAGGCTTGGGCGTGAGCCACCGAAGGGGCTGTTCTGGAGATGGGGAGTGGGCCAGGTGCCCAAAGTCAGATGGGGCAGTGAGACATCCCCGGCTGGGCTGCTGGGAGCCCTCTAGGAGGCCTGGGTCATGACGGAGGCTCCCCAGGGCTGTGTGTGGGCGCTGGAGATGCCCTGCTAGGGATGGGCCATGGGCTGTGTAGAGGGGGGACAGGGGCAGACAGAGGGCCAGGCCAAGCTTGCAGTTGGACCCCTCTCTGGAGCCTCTGGGCAGAGGTTCCTGCATCCCCACCCCCGTCCCTCCCCCTGGTCTTTTGTCTCCAGTGACCCTAGGTCGGCTTCTGCTCCAAATGCTGACCTTTGACCTTGGGGGGCGGGTCTTGTTGCAGCTGGACAGTGATGATCTCCTGGATGCCCCTGGGGAGGCCCAAAGTGCCTTCTATGAAGGTCCTGGGGTAAGTGCCCAAGGTCCTGGTCCCTGCCCAGGTGGCTGTGATGTGGGGACAGCCAGTGGGAGGAAGGCCTAGTGGCCTGAGGAGAGACTTGAGTCCTGGGAGGCTTTGACAGGCGAGGGCGGGGCGGTCACAGAGGACAGGGTGGGGGCAGTGTGGGGCCCGCTCTGCAGCACTATTCTGGGTTCCAAGGCTGGTGCTGGCCCCGCACGCCCCAGGAGACTCTGTGGTAGAAAGGGGCTGGGGACACTCAGCCATGGGGTGTGTGACCTGAGAGGACCTCCTCAGCTGCAGACCTCAGATCAATGCCCAGAGTGGGCCCTTCTCTGTCCACAATTATCATTGTCATTCACTGTGCACCTATTATACACCTGGCTCTTCATGGTGATTGTCATTCAGTCCTAACAGCAACTATGTTAGATTCGAGACTTCACACGTAGGCGACTGAGTTCGGAAACACAGTCACACCACGTCCCATCGGGGTGACCTCATCGGTAGACCTGGCAGCAGTGATGACAGTCTGTGTTTACTGTCTTGCCGTCGTTTCCCGTCACAGCTGTCACCCTTTCAGGTCCCGCCCGTAGGGGATGTCTTTGCACACCTATCCTAGGGAAGACACTGGCTGTCCGGCCCCGCAGCCCCAGCCCCCTCACCAGCTGGGACCTCCCTGTCCAGGTGCAAGGCTGGGAGCAGTGGCCGCCTCCCCGAGCTGCCACTGATAACGTGGACAGCGGCGATAGTGACTGTGGCCTCTCCCACACGAGTGTCATGGGCCAGGCACTGCCGGGAGCCCTCTGTGTGGATCTGCTCGGGATCTTTCCAACTGCAGGGAGTTTGTTTCCCTTTTTTTTTTTCTTTTGTGGTTCCGGGTGTTGAATCCAGGACCCTGACACTGTGAGCTACATCCCCAGCCCACCTCCCCGTTTACTTTTTATTTTTGAAACAGTCTCACCAAGTTACTCAGGCTGGGCTTGAACTTGTGGTCCTCCTGCCTCAGCCTCCCAGAAGGGAGGGCCTACAGGCTGCGCCACCACACGTGGCTTCCAGCTGCAGGTTTGGTCCATCTTCTGGGCAGAGATCAATGGCTGAGGTGCCCAAGCCTCAGTGTGGCCCGTGGCACGCTGGTCAGACACACATACTTACGTTTCTAGGTGCGTGTCCTGGGTTTCCGTCCAGGACAGCAGGAAAACATTTAAGAAACGCTGCACTCACGGTGTAGTTGGCACCAGGGCTCCCCCCAGATGGCAGCTGCTGCCACCACCACTGCTATGGTTTTAACCCAGCCTCTGTCCTTCATTGGAAACCTCTGGGGCCAGGTGTGTTTTGAAATCAGAATCTTTCAGATTCTGAAAAGGGAGTGAATTATCTTGCGCTGAGCACCCCCGGGAGACAGGTCAGATCAGGCCAGCCCCAGGCCGCACAGCCGGGCGCTGGATTTGACCCCCTGTCTCATCGCTTCAGGATGGGAGGTTCCTTCTTGGACACGGCTGTCGTGGCACCAGGCATCCTCTGGCTGCCGTGGCCCAAGCCCAGCTCTTGGCTGACCTCACCTCTTCTCTTCCTCCCACCCCGGCCTCCAGCTCCACGTGCAAGAAGCTTCCGGCAACCACCTGAACCCAGAACCCAGCCAGCCGGCCCCCAGCGTGGACCTGGACTTCCTGGAAGATGACATCCTGGGCTCACCCGCCACAGCGGGTGGTGGTGGAGGTGGCGGGGGCGCTGACCAGCCCTGCGACATCCTGCAGCAGAGCCTGCAGGAGGCCAACATCACTGAGCAGACGCTTGAGGCTGAGGCCGAGCTGGACCTGGGTCCCTTCCAGCTGCCCACCTTGCAGCCGGCAGACGGCGGGGCAGGCCCAACAGGTGCTGCGGGGGCAGCCGCTGTGGCCGCGGGACCTCAGGCCCTCTTCCCAGGCGGCGCTGATCTGCTGGGCCTGCAGGCCCCGCCCACCGTGCTGACCCACCAGGCCCTCGTGCCACCCCAGGACATGGTCAACAAGGCACTGAGCGTGCAGCCCTTCCTGCAGCCCGTGGGCCTGGGCAACGTGACCTTGCAGCCCATCCCAGGCCTCCAGGGCCTGCCCAATGGCAGCCCTGGAGGCGCCGCAGCTGCCACCCTTGGCCTGGCACCCATCCAGGTGGTGGGCCAGCCTGTCATGGCGCTCAACCCGCCCGCCTCTCAGCTCCTGGCCAAGCAGGTGCCTGTCAGCGGCTACCTGGCCTCGGCAGCCGGCCCCTCAGAGCCAGTGACCCTGGCCTCAGCCGGTGTGTCCCCCCAGGGGACTGGCCTGGTCATCCAGAAGAGCCTTCCAGCCGCCGTGGCCACCACACTCAATGGGAACTCAGTGTTTGCAGGGGCAGGGGCTGCCACAGTGGCGGCCAGCGGGGCACCCTCAGGACAGCCGCTGGCAGTGGCCCCGGGCCTGGGCACATCACCACTGGTGCCAGCGCCCAACGTGATCCTGCACCGCACGCCCACACCCATCCAGCCGAAGCCCGCTGGCGTGCTGCCCCCCAAGCTCTACCAGCTGACACCCAAGCCCTTCACCCCTGCAGGCGCCACGCTCACCATCCAGGGTGAGCCAGGGGCACTCCCACAGCAACCCAAGGCCCCTCAGAACCTGACTTTCATGGCGGCAGCGGGCAAGGCTGGCCAGAACGTGGTGCTCTCAGGCTTCCCGGCGCCTGCCCTGCAGGCCAATGTCTTCAAGCAGCCCCCGGTCACCACTTCAGGCACGGCACCACCTCAAACCCCCGGGGCCCTGAGCAAGCCCATGAGCGTCCACCTGTTGAACCAGGGCAGCAGCATCGTCATCCCCGCGCAGCACGTGCTGCCAGGCCAGAACCAGTTCCTGCTGCCCGGTGCACCTGCCGCCGTCCCGCTGCCCCAGCCGCTGTCTGCCCTGCCGGCCAACGTGAGCGGCCAGATCCTCACAGCCGCAGCCCCCCACCCAGGCGGACAGCTCATCGCCAACCCCATCCTCACCAACCAGAACCTGGCGGGTCCGCTGAGCCTGGGCCCGGTCTTGGCCCCCCACTCTGGAGCCCACAGCGCCGCGCACATCCTCTCGGCTGCGCCCATCCAGGTGGGGCAGCCGGCACTCTTCCAGATGCCTGTGTCGCTGGCCGCTGGCAGCCTGCCTACACAGAGTCAGCCGGCCCCCGCCGCCCCCACCGCCACCACCGTCCTCCAGGGGGTCACCCTGCCTCCCAGCGCCGTGGCCATGCTCAACACCCCTGACGGGCTGGTGCAGCCGGCTACCCCTGCCGCCACTGCTGGGGAGGCCACGCCTGTCCTCGCGGTGCAGCCTGCTCCCCCGGTGCCCCCTGCGGTCAGCACGCCACTGCCCTTGGGCCTCCAGCAGCCCCAGGCCCCGCAGGCCCCCACCCCGCAGGCCGCTGCCCCGCCTCAGGCCACCACCCCCCAGCCCAGCCCAGGCCTGGCGTCCAGCCCAGAGAAGATCGTCCTGGGACAGCCGCCCTCTGCAGCTGCCACGGCCATCCTCACTCAGGACTCCCTGCAGATGTTCCTGCCCCAGGTACTGGGACTGGCCGGAGCGGGGATGGGGGAGGCAATAGGAGATGCAGCCCAGACAGCGGGAAGGGAGGGGCTCGGGGCTGGGAGACCATGTCAGAGGTGGCACAGCTGCTATGCCTAGAGGCCCACAGGGTGAGGGACCCAGCCAAGCTGCCAGGGGACAGATTGGTGCGCTGGCTGATGGACAGAAAGGGTAGGAGAGGGCTGGCCAACTGACAGGCAGGGGGAAAGACTCAGGGAGGGGGCGAGATGTGAATGGCTGGACAGACAGGCAGGTGACGGGCGCTGGGTCACAGCCCAAGATGGCTGACCTGACAGCTCAGAGTGGAGCGAGCTCCCAAGGCCTGGCCTCTTGGCCCCGGGCTGACTGGACCCCATTCTCTAAAGCCCTGGGAGCATCAGTGGGGGTGGAGATGCACGGTGAGGGGAGCCGGGACTTGGGGGCAGCCTTCTGACACGTGCGGCCACCGTTGCAGGAGAGGAGCCAGCCGCCCCTCTCCACGGAGGGCCCCCACCTGTCCGTGCCAGCCTCGGTCATAGTCAGCGCCCCGCCTCCCGCCCAAGACCCGGCCCTGGCCACCCCCATCGCCAAAGGAGCCGGCCCCGGCCCTCAGGCCCCCGACAGCCAGGCCTCCCCGGCTCCAGCCCCCCAGGTAGACAAACCTCTGACCTCAGCACAGACCTGGCCTCGCCCTGCCCCCGCCTCCCGCTCTCCTCCTCCCCTCTTCCACCTCCTTGCGCTCTGTCCTGCCTGCCTGTCTCGCTGTAAATCCCCAACACCTGACTTGGGAAACGGTGCTGTCCTTTGTCCCCTTGTCCCCGCTGCTGTGTTTCCTGAGCGTCTCCTGACAATGATCATGGATGCTCGAGACCAGGACCAGCTCTGGGGCTGTCATGTGCTAGGCAGGGACTCAGGATGCACATGTAGCCCAGGCTGGCCTCCGCAGCTCTCCTGCCTCAGGCTTCTGGGTGCTGGGATCACAGGCCTGCGGCACCACGCCTGGCTTTGATGTGCTGTTTTATCAGTGGGTCCTTGCTGGGCTCTGAAGTCACTCAGTCCTTGGCTGTTATGAACAAAGCTGCAAAAAAAGACTTTGTTATGTGCGTCATACTGTAAGTTCTTTCAAAGGAAGCTGCTGGGCCTGAAGGAATATGTGTTTCTATTTCTGAACGATGGTGCCCTGCAGGCCATGGAGTATAAACTGGTTTTACCTTTATCGGCAAGTTGAAGTTTGTGCCCGTTTTCCCATGGTGTTGCCAGGGGACTGCATTTGGCTGTCTGATAGGTAGAAAGTGGTGTTTTGTGTTGATGTGATTTATGTTTTGTTGTGAATGAGGCAGGCATACCCAGATGAAGAGCTGTGTGTAGATTCTGTACCACGCAGCTAAAGTTCGGGTGGTTGGTCATGTTCTCGCTGATTCCTGGGAACGCTTTACATGGTGAAAGAGGAAGCTTTTGTCTCCGCCAGTGACAGGCACACGGGCAGGCCGGGGCTGTCCTCCCCCTCCAAGGAGTGGACCTTGGAGTCCTTTGGAAAGGCCTGGTGGGCAGGCGGGAGGAGGACTGTGTGGCACCAGCAGGGACTGGGCAGCAGCAGGAAGTAGCGCGGGCTTCGGCCTTGAAGAGCTGAGCTTCACTGGCAGACTCTGCGTCTTGCTGTGTTGCTGCAGGACTTGATTCTTCTCTGTGTGAGCGGATGTTGGGGGTGGGCAGGGTAGCGTCCATGTGAAGTAAATGAGTTAATTAATACCTGCTTAGCACAGGGTCAGTATTGATAAATATTTACTGTTTTGTTTTAGCAGTACAGGGGACTGAACACGGGGTCTTTGCATTGAGCTGCATCAATGCCCTTTTGTTAAATTTTGAGACAAGGTCTTGCTAAATTGCCCAGGCCTCACTTGAATTTGGATCCTCCTGCCTCAGCTTCCCAGAATGCTTGGATTACAGGCGTCATCACCATGCCCAGCCTGCTGTTTTTTTTCAAGCTGCCATGATGGGAAGGACATGGAACTGGTCCTGAGTCCCAGGGTTCATAAAGAAAGGGACATGGGGCCAGGAAGGTGCCAGATCACTGCGAGTGGAAGTGGGGGTGCAGGGGAGAGACCAGGGCAAGGAGCCACTGGCCTCAGACTGAAATTGGAGGTGCTGTTTCTGGGTCCCCAGCTAGTGACTTCCTCTCCCAGTTGACTGCCCTCAGCTGTGGCGGGAGATGTTGGAGTCGCTGCCGCAGGCGCTGTGGTTGAGAGCTGGCTTGGCTCCCTTTGTCCCCTTACCGACGTCTCCTTGCTACAGATCAGCAGACACTGGTGGAGCACCCACTGCGTGCCACATTCCTCTCCAAGGTGACCAGCCACCTCTTTACCTTCCGTCTGGATGGTAAAGTACTGCCTTCTGTCTGGATACAGAGTTTTCACTTTCAAAACTCAGACAGGCCAGGGCTAGGCGTGGCGGTGCACACCTGTCATTCCCACACTCGGGAGGCTGAGGCAGGAGGATTGCCTTGAGTTCAAGTCTAGCCTGGGTGACAGGAATTAACTTGCCTGGGACTGCCCAGCTGAAACAGGCTGTTCATCTCAGAGACAGCTGGGATTTTGAGGTGGGCAGCTGTCAGATGGGAGCTCTGTGGGTGTGGCCACATCTCTGACACTGGCCAGTGCCGGGCACTTGGGAGCAGGGACGGAAGTAACGTTCAGGGTGACCTTGAGAAGGAAGTTCGTGGGCACAGGCAAGTGCACGCCTGGCCTGGGACAGGAGGTTCTTGGCCATTTGCGGGCTGAGCATTGGGGTGGGCGAGTGTTGCCAGGAGTCCCCTGAGCTACAGAACCACCTGTGCGAAACTGTTGTTCTGGGCAATGACGTGGGTCCCCCACTGTGCAACTTCTGACCTCGAGACCCAGACAGATTGACGGCCTGGGTGTGTATGTGTGTGTGCACTTCCCCTTTGTGTCCACACAGCAGAAGTGCATGGATGGTGTTGTTCATCTTACTGGGCATATTTAACACTGTGCCTTTGAGCACTGCCCTGCCAGAGTCTGCCACCACCTTGGACACCCGGTCTCGTGTCACTGCCCAGGACGACACGTCTGTCTGTGTCACCGCAACAAAAGGTTCATAAAGTAATACAGCCACCACTATTCTGTGTACACTTACATTTACATTTTTGCTGTTTCTGGTAGTTTTGTTGTGTTTTTATTTTGTGTCCAGGGATTGAACCCAGGGCCTTTACACTGGGCTATCTCCCAGGCCCTTTTTATGGCTTTGAGATGGAGTCTCACTAAAATCACTAAGTTTCGAAGGCTGGGATGGAACTTGTGATCCTCCTGCCTCAGCCTCACAGAGTACTGGGATTAGCCATTTCTAATGGGCATCTTGGGAAGCTGGCAAACCAGCATGGACAGCTGTGCTGTGGGAGTGAGGAGGGGACTCTGGCTGCGTACAGGCTCTGTGACTTCAGGTGATACTTCTGTGCCTCAGTTTCTTAACCTGTAAAGTAAGGGTGACAATCAAAGCAGCTACTTTATAGAGTCGTGAGGCTTGAGTAAATGAGCATACGTGATGCCCTCAGGTTGGGGTTGGGCACTGCGAAGGGCTCTGTGGTCAGAGTCGCCAGGCAGACTCTCTCCTGCGTTCTGTGTTTATTTTCCAGGCAGACGTTCTGTGCTGGGACCGGAGTGTGCAGGGCAGTTGGTCTTGTCACAGTGCAGAAACACTGTGGGCCCTGTGGAAATAAATGGGCTGGGCAGGTTCAAGAAAAACTTCATTTATGGACACTGACATTTGGAATTTTGGCATAGTTTGGCGAGTCAGAATATTATTCTTTAGTACTTTCCCCTCACCACTTAAAAATCTGCCTATCTCCTGGGCCCTCTAAAGTGGTAGGGTGGGCTGGACAACAGGCCAGGTTTGCCTGTGGGGTGTCGTGTGCTTTTTCGATTTTTAGTCTTTGTTGGATTTCATTCTGTAGTTACCCCTCCGTGTCTGCAGGGAACTGATTCCCAGACCCCAGAAAAGGTACCAAAAATTCTCATATGCGCAAGTCCCTTGTTGAAAATAGAACAGTATTTTCTTTTTTTAAATATGGTGCTGGGGGGCTGGGGATTTAGCTCAGTGGTTAGAGTGCTTGCCTCATAAGCACAAGGTCCTGAGTTTGATCCCCAGCACCAAAATAAAACAAAACAAAACCCAAAAAAAAAAAATGGTGCTGGGGATGGAACCCAGGGACTCTGCACGCACCCCCCACAAATGGTACAGTGCATGCATGTAACCCTCACACACTCTCCCAGGCTCAAGTCATCTCTAGGTAACCTATACTACTGAATACAGCCAGCCAGCAGTTAGGGGGCTGAGGCAGGAGGATCGCAGCCAGTTCAGGGCCATCCTGGAATACAGAGTGAGTTCAAGGCCAGCCTGCATTACAAAGTGAGAGCCTGTCTCAAAAAAAAAGTACAGGAAAAAAATATCCTACCCCATCCTGTTGCTTTCCTCCCAGCACTCCCTTGTTCCCCTCCAGGTGACCAGGGGAACTCAGTTTTTGAGACAGGGTCTCTACCATGTAGCCCAGGCTGGCCTCCAACTCATGATTCTCCTGCCTCAGCCTCCTAGGTGCTGGGATTACAGGTGTGCAACACCACACTTGCCTAATAACTCTTTTTTTTCAAGTCTTCCCAGTTCTGGTTGTGTGTAAGCAACCTTGTGTTCCCAAAAGATTGCATATTATCCACCAGGAAGCCTACCAAGTCTTCCAACTTCCCTATCACAGTCTTGAAGGCCTCCTCTGTGTGTGTCACCGTGATTCATTTCCCCAGTAAACATGGCACCGAGGCACATTAGGCCCCTCTTAGGCTTTTGGTGTCTCCACGGAGCTGCAGGCGGCTGCTCAGTTGCTGAGTTTCCCAGGCTGGTCCCTTGTGATCCACCTGCCTTGGCCTCCCGAGCAGCTGGGATTACAGATTCGCACACCACGCCAGGCAGGTGTTTGGCCACTGACTGCACCCCAGGCCTGCCCACCGTTCCCCACGTGATGGTGCGTTTGCCTGCTCCCTTCCCAGGACCCGTGTTCTGGGTCACAGTGAATGCGTGCGCACATTGGGGCGGCCGCTGCTGATCCGCATTCCTTGGCGCGGTGCAGACCCCACGGTGATGCAGCACAGCTGCCCTGCGCATTTCTCTGAAGATGAGTTAGGCGGAACATCTCTTGGAAAACTTGAGCCGTTTGTGTTTCCTTTTCTGTGCACCTTCTCATCGTGTCCTTTGTCCCATTTTTCTCATCTGCTGTTGGTCCTTGAACCCAGAGCTTCACACTGAGCTACATACATCCCCAGCCCTTTTCTTTATTTGGACTTAAATTCTTGCTAAATTGCCCAGGCTGGACTCAGTCTTCCTGTACCAGCCACTCAGAGTGCTGGGATTACAGGCTACCATGCCCAGGTTGTCTGCATTTTTAAAGAAAATGAAAAACATTTTAAAATTTTGTTTTATACTTAGTTTCCTTATTTATTTATTTTTGTTTTTTGAGACAGGGTTTCACTATGTAGCCCAGGCTGGCCTCGAACTCACAGCGATCCTCCCGCCTCAGTCTTCTGAGTGCTGAGATTACAGGCGTGTGCCACTATCCATACTGTAAGAATTTCAAATATGTAGAAAAATTTTAAAACTAGGACAAAGAACTTCTGAGACTTCTTTATTCAGATGTATTAGTAATCTTTGCCATGTGATAAAGGACCCCCTAAAATTTAACAGCTGAAAACAAGCATGTGTGTGTCTCGCAGTATGAAGCTCGGGGACCTGGACTCAGTGTAACTGGCGACTAGGGATTTCTCCTGAGCTCACTGTCAGGCGTCAGCCAGCGCGGCCGTCACAGGAAGGAGTGACAGGCTGAGAACCTGCTTGCAGGCACAGCGTGGGGCTGTGGGTGGGCGGCCTGCCCTCGCCCCTGCGCATGCTTAGCAAGGGCAGACACACAGCCGCAGCCCCGGGAGAGAGGAGGCAGAGCTCTCTGCGGGCGTGCAGGTTCAGGAGGGACACGGGGTCACCTCTGCCCAGTTCCAGCCGTCACAGAGACTGGCCCAGGCACAGCAGGAGGCAACTGAACCCAGGCAGGAGAGCCACGTCACGTCACATCCACCTGCGTTATAGTCAGGCGTGGTGGCGCAGGCCTGCTGGTGCAATACCAGCGCTTGGGAGGCTGAAGCGGGAGGGTCACTGCGAGTCCGAGGCCAGCTTGGGGCAGTGAATTCACGGCCAGCCTCAACCACATAGCAAAACCATCTCAAAAAAGTAACAACAACAAAAACAAAAAGCATTTGCATCGTCCTTAGCTCTCACTACATGCGTACGTTTTTTCCCCCTGGATCACTTGGGACTAAATTGCAGATGTTATGCTCCTCTACTCCTTAATATTTAGTGCAGTATTTCATCCCTGGGGAACAAGGATGTTCTCTTACTGAACCGTCATACTGTTATAAAAGTCACAGATTTACTGTGGACATAGTGCAGCTGCGTCATGCGCCGTTCATAATCCGATGTAACCCCCAGCCGACCGTGCGGACCTCTGGCCTCCGCACTCTCTGGCGCCACCGTGTGGGCCGTTGGCTGAGCCCGGAAAGGTGGGGGCAGGAGTGCGCATGCGCGCTTGTTCTTACACGCCCGCCTGTGGTCCTCGGGTTGTCCGCATTTGTCCCTGTTGTGAATTCTCTCACCGCAGATGTCCCAGAGAGTGGGTGTCTCACGCAAGCAAAGCACACCCTCCACACCCTTTTTCTAAATTTTAAAAATTTATTCTTTTCGAAAAGGGTGAACAAGGTTAAAAATGTTTTTAGAGCCAGGCGTGGTGGCGCACACCTGTAATCCCAGCACTAGGGAGGCTGAGGCAGGAGGATCGCCTGGGGAATGCAGCCCTGGGTGTGAACCCCAGCAACACACACACACACGTGCACACATACGGGGTCAGATGCCAGTGTCTGAACCCTTCCCCAGCCACCTCCCACCCTGAGTGTTCTTTATCACCCTGAGTGTGGCATCCCCAGGCCCAAGATCACAAGTCCTCTGGGGGGTGGCCAGGGCCCAGTGTGATTGGCCACATCAGAGACCCAGATGGCCCCCTGCGTGCTCCATGGTGGTGGTGTCCCTCTGGGAGGCTTGGGCTGACCTCTTGGTCAGGCTGTTTCTCTGTGTTTTGAGCTTTCATCACCAGAAGCGATTCAGGGCCAGGCTAGGAAGGATGCTGGGACTCAGGGAGCAAAGCTAGTGGTGACTCTGAGGGGCCAAACCTGGGGTCTCTCTGAGCCGGGTCCTCCCCAGTCAGTGTCGGACCAGCCAGTCACTGGGTGGTGGGGGTGGAGCAGAGACTCTGTCCTGTGCTGCCCTTCCTGTCTGTGTAATGGGTCCAGGGAAGGCACCCCATCAAGAGAGCAGAGCTCTCACAGGAGTCGGTGTAGGTGGCTGGCCGAGTGCAGCTTCATGGAGCCGTGGGCACATAGCTGCCACTCCGTGGTTGTACAGTGGCTGTGTGGTCTCCTCCTGGGGTGCAGAGTCCAGAGGGCCTGGTGCTGCGGGCCAGGCCTGCTTGCAGAGGTCACTGTGTGGGTGTCGCCACCTGCAAGGTCCTGCGTGCCTGCGGTGAAGATCCTTACCACACAGGCACGGGAACCAGCCCTGGATGGCCAGAAGGGGCAGCCACTCCCGTGCCAGCGTCCAGCTCCCACCCCGCCGCTGCCCTTCCTGTCTCCGGCCCCTGGTCTCCCAGCCTGCGCTGGTGTCTGTCTGCCTTGACCTGGCTGGAGTGGCGGGCGGGGTCCCCAGGACACCGCCGCCCCCCTTCTGCTTGCTCGCTGCTCCCTGCGGCTGCCGCCCGCTTCCCTGCTGCTGCCCCACCTGCAGGGCTCACCTTTGTCGGGGCTGGGGGTGCGAGGAGGCAGAGAGATGCTGGGTGATGGGGTGGGTGTGGTGGGGCGCTGGGACGGGAAGGGGTGGCCTGGTGGGGTCTCTCTGAGAACACAGGTAGGCTCGGAGATGGGCTTTGGGGTTAGGGGCGGGGGTGGCAGCGGGAGCCAAGGCTGGTTCTCACCCCGCCCCCTCCCTCTCCCTCCTCCCCTGCCCAGATCCCAGCAGCGGCTCCACTGAAGGGCCCTGGCCCCTCCTCGTCCCCGTCACTACCTCACCAGGCCCCTCTGGGAGACAGCCCCCACCTACCCTCCCCGCACCCTGCCCGGCCCCCGTCCCGCCCGCCCTCCCGGCCCCACTCCCGCCCTCCATCCCAGCCCCAGAGCCTGTCCCGCCCACCCTCGGAGCCGGCCCTGCACCCTTGCCCCCCACCCCAGGCACCCCCAGCCCTGCCCAGCATCTTTGTT
>PVJO010002605.1:0-139697 GCA_004026905.1 Hystrix cristata
GAAATTTGACTACATGTATATCTTCATAAATGTTTATTAAACTCCTATCTATATATTCTTCTCTTACGTTTAAATTAAAGAAGTGGGAAGAATAAAATCCTAAGGAAATAAGTAGTATATAAGACACAGGCACTCTCATTGTATTTAAATCAGACATAAAACTCTTCTTAAAACAACTCAGAATAAAAGATCA
The DNA here is from genome assembly GCA_004026905.1 of Hystrix cristata. Classification (NCBI taxonomy): domain Eukaryota; kingdom Metazoa; phylum Chordata; class Mammalia; order Rodentia; family Hystricidae; genus Hystrix; species Hystrix cristata. Next base: position 194 of record PVJO010002605.1, read on the forward strand.
AGTAACTCAGTGTAAAACAGTGTGCTGTTAAATAATTTATTGGTTTTACAATTAGGGTACATAAAACTACTTTCTCTATGAGCCATGCCAACACGTAAGACTTCTTTAAGTTATCGTATGAAGTATGTTCACCTTGTTCCAGAACTCAGTGAACGGAAGAGTTTCACTCGTGTGCTGACTTCACTGGTGTTTGGCCTGTCCTTGCTGAGTGGTCACAATGCATACAAGAAGGTCAGGCCTCATAGCTTCCTTTCCCATCAGTCCAGCCTGGTGCTCGGAAGTAAATGTCCCTAGAGTCAATGTAAATTTAAGAAACACATATTAATCTCAGTGTTCTAGAAGAGAAGCAACTTCTTTTACCATCCTGTCCAGATAGATAGCCAAAAAATTCTACAGTAAGGACCCTGGTCGCAATTAGGTCTTGTGGGTTGTTGGGATATAGAGTAGTTCACTCAAATTTACATTCATTATCCTCCCACCAAGCCACAATATCCACCAACTTACAATATCCAAAAATTTAGGAAATGTTGAAAGAGAGACAGAGATAGACAAAGAGAGTATATTCATTCTCTGTACGTAATTTACCAAAGTAAATACGGATAAGAAGTAAGCAAATTACGGCAATGTTTTATTTCACATTTCCACCAGTATTTTGAAAATTCTGAATATAAATTATCCATTCAGGTGAGTCATATAGAAATGTTTCCTTCGAAGAGCAATGCTGGTGACTGAATTTTGTGTGTAATTATATATGGTTTGTCCTATTTCAGCCATATTTTCAGAAGACAAAAACACCACAGAGCCTGCTTATAAGGTTAAAAATGCCCTGTCCATTCCCAACACTCCAGAACCAACAACGCAAGAACCTTTGGTGGGCAGCCAAAAGAGAAAAGCAAGGAAAACCAAGATCACACACCTTGTCCGGACAGCAGATGGCCGAGTGTCACCAGCAGGAGGTACTTTGGGTAAGAAGAGGGAGCTTTAGGCAAAGATAACTAGAGCTGGCAGGTGACCGTCTTGGCTATGTTGACCAGTGAATGAGTGTAAGCTGACTCTGGTTCTTCACTCTACAATGGGTCTGTTCCGCTGCTTTCCAGAGATTTACATAATTTATTACATGTTTTAAAATCATAGATACTTTTTCCAAGAGCACATCTGAATTTCTAGAAAGGAAAGGTAATTTTAGGATCCTCAGCTTTTTTCTCAGCATGCACAAAAACAGTCTTGATTAAGTAAATTCCAGAAGAGCCTAGACTTTTAAATACTTGATGAATCTGTTATTCCATGGTTTGCTATTCATACCATTATAAACTAGACTGTCAGGTATTCAAATCAGTAGATTAAGGAACCTTAAAATACATTCAGCACTTTCTATAGAACTGATACAGAACACTACAGGAGCCCAAGAATGTGTCGCATTCTTAAATTCTCTGCCCTAATCTAATCAAATAGTAAATTTCTCCATTTTCAATCATGAGTTGTAGCCTGTTTATTGTTTCTGGTGGGCTTCCTTCATGCAGAATTACCCTAAGGGCCCTATGTAAGGGAGTGGGCAGTGAATGATACTGAGCATTCCCCAAAAAAACATCTTGGAGTGGTATAACAGATGGTCATTAGCTATTACCTTTCAGCAGCTTTAACATTTTATATGATTTGGGTTAATTCAAGTGTTCATAGGAGATGGGTTGTTGACAGTTAATTTTGTACACTATGTTTTATACTTTGCATATACTATACTAGTTAGAATCATAAAGCATACGAAAGACTCTGAATTGTACCATTGTGTAAGAGATGAAACTCAAAAGAAGAGGAATTTTGTGTCTGAATACAATTCAACTAAATAGAAGTAGAATGAGGCCTTAAACCTCAGTATCTTTTTGTTTAATCCAACAGGCCCCTCTCCCTTTCTTTCCAAACTGGATTGTATTCTGTGACTTGCATTTTATAAATTGTCATATCCTTATTCATTTGCATTCTCATTTATTTCCACTTTCAGTAAGAATTAAATAATCTAGAAAATATTCATTTTTATGTAGGAAAGCACTGTACCACTTTTATGTCCTAATATATGACAGTCACATCTTTTATCACTTGTTTTCCATACTTAAAATATTTTAAGACCCATGATAAAAATTCTCCCCTCCCTTAATGTCTGTATAACAAAGAAAGTATTCTCATTTCCAGCAGGTATATTTACATATCATTTCACTCACCTTGCTGTAAATACCAGAGGGCCCTGTGTCCGCTTTCCGAGTAGATGTTCAGAACAAAACAACAGGGGATCTCATGATGGTTGGTTAATCTGATGGCCAGTCCATCCTACATGTTAGTGTCACTGAATACCAAGTGTCCCTCTTACCATAACAGGGCATGTTACAGCTTCATAAAAATCGATGAGACATGTCGCTTGGGCTTGTAACCACCCACCTGCAGAGGTCCCTTGAGTTTTATTTTGGCCAAGGCTCATTTTTCCTTCTTCCTGCAAGACTGACCCATTCTTTGACCTTGGGTAACACCTCAGCTCAGCTCCAGGGCACAATGCTGGCCATAACTGTAGGTTGCAGTTGAGCTTAATAAAAATGCTTTGTTACTGTAGAAGATGACTTTTCATAAAAGCCTCAGTATTTGGTGGACAGCAAAAGAGCACAGTGGAGAATGCTAGCTCTTGTCACATTGTCTTAGGGCTTCTTAGCATTCCTTCTCTGGAGAGCAGAGGGACCCTCTTGTGATGGATTTCTCTTCTGTTAAAGATGACAAACCAAAGGAGCAACTGCAGAGGAGTCTACCTAAAGCAACTGAGACAGACTGCAATGACGCATGTGCGCACACTGCGGAGGTGGAGGAAATGCGGAGCAGTACTCCAGAAATACCTGCTGTCTCTGCATTCTTCAGCCTCGCTGCACTGGCCGAAGTGGCGGCCATGGAAAATGTGCACAGGTTAGTGGCAGAACGTGGATGATGAAAGCAGTGCAGAAACCGTATCAATCTTTCTGACATTACTATTGGCATTTTTCATAACATATTTGTTCAAAATTATTGTTTATATGAGATATTACAGAAGTCTAAATACTGATCAACAGCATGGGAAAATTTAAGAGAATATAGCCAGCGAAGTCTTTCATTTTACTCATATTTTTGAATATATTATCTTACAGTAATCTTGATTTGCATTTAAAAAAGCCTGACAGTAAGGAAGCAGATTGGTTTAACTTCTAGATCAATCACCTGAAAACTGAAATATCTTGAGCAGTATCGTTAACTTCTCTACCCTCAGATCTTTCTTTTATAAAACAGAAGTAGGTGGCACTTATTTCATAGAGAGGTTATGTGGGATGACCGTGACACCCCAGTGCTCAAATGTGGGGAACACGCCCAGCTAAGGATGTGCTGGTGGAAGTGGGAGTGCCAGCTGTCAGAACAGTGTGGTTCAGGGGAAGAAGTGTCTTGGCATCTGACTAATGGCAGGCAGAAGGCCTGGATTTTTTTAATCACTTCTCTGTGATTTGTGACAAAGTGATTTTTTTTTCTCTGCACCTCAGTTTTCTCATCTTCCATTAAGCATAATGATGTCCCCAAAGAATCTCAGAGTTGTAGGATCAGATGAGATCAGAGTTGTGAAAGCCCCTTGAACTCAGTGAAGTCCCATATAAAGTCTATTAGGATCTAAGTATATAATTGGGTGTTCAGCTCCTTGATGGAAAGTAAAAAGTGCCTTTTGTAAATTTGGGTAGCTCATATTTTTATTCAAAGTGAATGACCTGTGAATGAGTTACTTTCTTAGACTTTCAATAAAAGCTGTTTGAAAGGGCTGGGGATTTAGCTCAAGTGGTAGAGCATTTGCCTAGCAAGCACAAGGCCCTGAGTTGGATCCCCAGCACCTCCCCCCACAAAAAAGCACTTGCAGCCTTGCACAACTCATGAAGCCACCTATAGAGCTTCCTACTTTTTCACATGCAGGTAAACCTAGAGGCCTCCATGTGAGCTTTGTTTACTTCTTGCTCTTTACCTGTCATGTTACAGTTCCAGCACTTCCTCACAGACACCCTCTAGGTACTCCAAGAAGTTGAATTCCTTTTCATGTGTACACTGCAAGTTCCTGTTCTCAAGTGAATGCCGACAGATGTTGTTAAATCTGCCAGAGACTCGGAGGAAGATACTGCATAAGTACTTCTCCACTTGTGGAGGTTTTTACACTAGACTGTATAAGACAAACACATGACATGAAAAGAGAATTTAGACTATCTCCTTGAATGTTACTGTGAATTGTGGAACTAAGAGGTAGTGTAAGAATTCAGAGGAGCATCATAATACAGGCTCTGAAAAAGCCACTACACAGTAACTCTCACAGCCCCTGTACTCTAAACAAGACTGTGGTCGCATCTTCGCTCTGATAACCAGCTTTCCATGACTCCCAGTTTGCAACAGCAGAAAACAGAAGCAAACCTTCCCACTCCCATCTCTCCCACTCGCTGCCCCTCCACACTCCCCAGTCCTCAGTCACACGCAGTCACTTAGTCCTCTCCAGATGAAGTTCTTGCCTTCGTACATCCTCTTCTCAGGTAAACTGCTACTCCTCAGCCCTCAGACTTGGTCCTTTTCTCTCAGTCCTACTCATCCAGCCACCCTAAGCTGCATCTTTCAGGCCACCCCTGTACTATATGTCCTTATTTCTCTGAGTCCAGCTTGCCACACTAGATTGTAATTATTTGTTGATGTTCCTGTCTCCTTCCAGTTTATTTTGAAAGTAAAGCACTGGTTTTATTCTTCATGTCTCAGCTTGCTTAGACAGTTCCTGTTAAATCAATAGATAAGATGTAACAGAACCAAAAGAAAGTGAAGTAAACTAATAAATGAGATAGTTCTTGAAGTATGACTACCTAAATTAGGTAACAGGCATAGAAAAAATGATGTAAAAATTTCTTTGTTTACTTCCCATTGGAAAGACAATATTTATTACTAGAATTTTACCATCAACCTAACAAATGGTTAGTGTTCTCGTTATCTAGTACCACAGATCGATCACTCTGGGGAGCTTTCATTGTAATTTTAGCCCTTACCTTTTAAAGTGTACCTGCCAGGCTTAATGTACTTGTACCTAGGCTGTACCCCATTTAATCATTACTTAAGCATCACCTACGTTCATAATTCAGAGGGTGCCCTGTGGAATTAGGAGTAATTAAGGGCAAGAGTGCAAGTAATGTATTTGAAAAATCTAACAAAATCTAATCTAAATCTATGTTGAGATTCTAGAGAAAGTTTTACAAATACAGGAAATAGGAGTTGGAACAAACCTTTCTTAAGAGCAGGTTTAGGTACTAGGAGTTTGTAGGAAAGATCCTTTAGCTGTCTGTGGTGGGTCTTTTTAGTCCCGTTTAAATGATGGCACAGATGATTAATTAAGTTGTCAAGAGCAGACGGCTATCTGTACCTGAGACAGGATTGGAACGGAGGTCTTTGAACTCGAACCTGGGCAAGCATTAGTAATGCAGGTGGTGAGAAACCTCACTGGCCCTTCTCTGGGACGGGATCCATCTGTTAGTTACTCTCTGTCGCACTCATAACTCACTCCTCTCCTTTGTCTATGTTTTTTTTCTTTGTCTATTTTTTAAGCTGGGCTTTCACCCCAGTTTCTGTCCACTTGTTTTTTCTTTCACATTATACTTTTCATCTTTCACTGTTTTTTTCTTTTCTAATACTTATTAAATTCTTTTGGATCTTTTAATATCAGATAATCTTACAGGTATAAAATAGCATTTTCATTCCATCTTTTCTGAATATTGAACAGTTGGTGCTTGCAGCAGACACACATGAATAAACAGATTAATGCAGAAGTTTGATTGTAACTTGTTTTACTTTTCTAAAATCCTAAATATCTTATACTATTCAGTGACATTTTGGGTTTTGGAACCCCCAAATGTTGTAATTTATCTTACTTTTGTAATCAAGAAACACTTGGGTATAGTTACGGGGCAGATATTATCTGAATCTTTAAATAATCCCTTTGCTCTGTGTCCTCTGGAGAAGAGTACTGTATTGAAAGGCCAAGCCAGTGAAACGTTGCTGCTATTTCACATCTTCCCCACACAACTTCACTGCAAACCAGCGTGGGGAGAGACCACTGAGTGTGCGCTGGTGAAGCTTGGCAGGCCTGTTAGCACGTATCAGGGAGGGGCCCAGGTTTGTCTTTGTAGTAATTGCCAAAAATTTTAAATAATTTTTTCATAACTATGAAGCAAATTACATTATTTATTGCTAATGTTACAAAAAGGAGACATTGCTTTTGTTGGCCTTTAGTTTTTGGTTTTGGCCTTGGTTGGTTGGTTGGTTTGTTGCAGTACTAGAATTAAACCCAGAACCTCACACATGCTAGGCAAATGCTCCACCTTTGAGCTATGTTCCCAGCCCCATTTACATATTTATTTTGAAACAGGATCTTGTTAAATTGCCCAGGCTGGCCTCAAACTTGCAATCCTCCTGCCTCAGTCTCTCCAGTAGCTGGGATTATAGGCATACTCACCACCCCTGGCTGGCCTGAAGCTTCAAATAGGGCATATTATTATATATTTTAAGAAATGGAACTAGGAATTATCAATTATTATAGGGAGATTTTCTTTTTGGGCAAATCAAAGAAAGGACTATATCATTTTTAATATAAGTAGATCAAGAAGGTTTTTTGTCCCAGGACCTCAGTTCTTGATTGAAAGTTTTCCATTTCTTAGGAAGTTGCCCCAAATCTGTGGACGCTTCAGATTTTTTAAAATTTTATTTTAGTGGTACATTTTAGATATACATAATGAATGATAACATTCATCATAGAGGATTTGTACTTATATATATCTTGCTGCTGCTTTTTTGCCATTTCCCTCAGGGGATGCTTCAGATTTCATCTCTAAAAATAGAAGTGATTGGTTGGTTGGGGGCCAAAGAGCATGTTGTTGAGTTGTATGAGGGGAACTGACAAAAAAAAAAATCTTAGGAAAGGAAAACGGGAAGGGGAAAGGAAAGAAAAATCCTAAGGACAAATCCAGTTGTAATTAAACAAGTAACAATAGCTGTTAAACAAAATATTGGAAAGCTTTTATTTGTCATCATCCTCTAGCTCTAATATACCCTAATTAAGTGATTTCCCCCCTCTTGTTTTACAGAGGTCAGAGGTCAACTCCACTCACCCGTGACGGACAGCCGAAAGAAATGCCGCAGGCTCCTGTACTTATCTCTTGCGCTGACCAGTGAAGCGCCCTTTAATTGTAAAACATTGTGCTTTACCTACTACCCTAGCCTTGTCTTTACCAAGGGATGCCTGTGAGTCCAATTGGTGGAAAATACAGACTGCACACAAGTGCTTGTTGCCCTGCGCGGCCCAGATTCACTTGAAGCAGAAGTTAGCATTCTGGGCCAGTTTGTTCTTTTGGAACCCAGAATCTTTGAGAGTGTTGTTGTCTTTCTGATAATGAGCAGAAACAGAATGAGCCTGGAGCTTTGCTTTCCATTGAAGGCTTTTGAAGGTAAATGGTGGTAACTTGGTAAAAGACTGCCTTTACTGTAGCTCATCCAGCATCTCTTTTACCAACCAGAGAGTGTGAAACTAGTTTCATATATTGCCTAGTTATTCTTTCAAAACAAAACAAAAAAAAAATTGACGCACTGCACTAGTTATTATTAGATATTCTTAGTCTTTTTTGTACATGGAGATTTAAGTTCTAAAATGGTTTATATAATAGGTTATACCTACATTTATATTGTAGAATAAATATTAAAAAGCCTGTTCCAGAGACTCTCAAGCAGCACGGGCAGGCAGATGTACCATTGTTAGCGGTGTATGCTCGGCCTCGTGGTCCATATATTCTGCACTTTTATATTTGCCACCAGAGTGGTAGTTTGCTGGCAAAGAGAGAGAGTGAGAGAGAGAGAGAGAGAGAGAGAGAGAGAGAGAGAGAGAGAAAAAATTACAATTCTTACAATCTGAATTTTTTTCTTAGCCTTGAGTGACCAAGAAGAATTTGCTTGGGGCAAATTGTGGCAAATATTTTCCCAGACAGGGGAAGAGTTCTGCAGATTACAGATGCTTTCATGCCTTGAGGATTCTTTTATTTTTACACAGTGGTCTAAGTGACCAATGGATCATTCATACAAACAAAAAAGACAAAAATACTATTCAGAAGTGACCTTAGTATTACTTCACTATTCTAAACACATTGAAGACACTCACTTCATGTGGACTTGGAGCTGCAGACCTTTTACATTCATCACAGACAGACCAGACGGGTTGCAATTGCTATGCACAGCCTGATTGGCACTGCAGGTTTTTAGAGCCATTTCGAGTTTGTGTTGAGTAGGAGGTAAAAGGAAGTGACGAGGGAGGCGTGCCTGAGGTGGGCCTCTCAGCTGTAGATCCACCTGCAAGGTTCTGTTTCCTTTTTGTGTTTCGTTACTTTTAAACATAAAATCAACCATACACATGCCAGCACCAAGTGGATTAACTGGCTTAGAACATTCAGCATATTGACTTAAACCACCTGATGTTCACAGTGTCTTGTTTCCTAGCAACAGATGCAAAGTGATAAATCAAAATTAGTGTGAGGCTACAGATTTTACAGGGTATTTGTTCCATAGCACAAAGTATTTCCCCACTCTTGCATCACAGCACAAACTACCAAATTTTAATTATTAGATTCCAGCAATAATTTTTAATGGTTTTCAAACTGGCAGAGTTTTGATAGTGCTAGTTCAAGTTCGAAGCTTTTGAATTAGATCTCTAAATGGTGACAGTTTACATGGTTTTATCTAGCTTTCTTATTTATACTTGACTGAATTGTAATGATGATTTTTTTTCTAATTGTAATTTGACCTAATAGCCATATAAAAAATGACTCTATTAATACTGACTAGGTTTAGCTTCTCGTGGTTGTAGATATACTTCAGTTTCGGTGCTGGAAAATATGTACAACATACTAACAAGATTGAAAAAACATAGAGAAGGTTTGTCTTTTTTTTCTTCCCAAAAGCAGGTGAAAGAGGGCAGCAGAGCAATGTCCTCAGAAATGCATATTCATTGTGAGGATGGAGGAAGTAAGAATTAGTACAAGGTTAATCAGTGGTTATAGCTTAATCCCGTTCACATAGAAGTAAACAGCCCCAAGTGAACAGCCCCAGATTTTAATGTATTTTTACTATGATGCTATTTTATTAATATTTTCTAAATCCCAAAACAAACAAGTGAATGTTTGAAAATTGCTGGGTCCTGATGTTGGGCAGGCTGTTGGAGTTTTGGACCACTTGCTAGCAGTGATTTTAAAATTATAATTAGCTAAAAATAAAAAACAAAAACACACACAAAAAAAAGAGAAACAAAGAACCAACAACAAAAATTGTATGGTGCAGAACATGCATCTTGACAATGGTACTAACTTGTTACTCTGTAGAACATGTTAGGATAGCATCTATTTTTGCCAGGGCTCCCTCCTCCAGTCCTCCGATTACGTTTCACTAGAGTTCCTTATGAGATTGCTGTATATTCATGGGACCTTTTTTTAAAAAGAAGTGAAACAAAAAATTACTTTTTTCTATGTGATTAATATCTTACTTGATCTGCTTTTCCTAAACCTCAGTGGCTTTTCCCTTAGGCAGGGGTGTGGGTGGGAGGGCAACTTCCTGGATATGACTGTTTTCAGATACTTTAAAACAAACCTTTTTGTAGAAATGCTTAATTTTTAAGCGGTTAGGCACTGAGAGTAGCAGAAATCCTGCAAAGCTTTATAGTTCTTTAGGCACACACACTGTCATTTCCGAGTGAAGTCTTTATTTGAGTAAGAGTGCTTCTCATGCCCTGAATCTGCTGGAGAAGGGGGTGTTGGTATTTTCAGGTAACAACATTTGTTAGCACAAATATTTCAGACCAATCTATAGCGCTCCTCCTGTTATCATTTTCATTTCATTTTTCTCATTTGTTCTTATTTTGGAAAATCATATTGCTATGGTATTTTAATCTTCCAGCGAACATCATCTACACTAACATTTGTCCCACAGCACCCTCAAGAAAAAAGTTGTTGCACCTTATGTATATCTCAAGCAAACCAAAATATGATGCTCTTCTGCTTTTATTCTAAATTGTTGTATCATATCTTTCTGAAACCATTCTGAATTTAATTGAAATTATCAATATTTATGCTTTTAACCTTAACTTCTGGCTTCAAACCTGTATATAAATCCTTTGAAAAAAAATTGTCCTAGCCCTTCTCTTCTGCAATGCTGGAAGTGGAAGATTTCGTCTCAGATGGAGACGTAGTATTGTTCCAGTTTTCTTTAGCCTTTTTTATTTATTTAGTTATTCTGGGTATTTCCTATGTAATTTTGAAGTGTGTAGAGTATATTATAGTAACTGAAACACAGCTCTAAGAAGCTGAGTGAAAGAAAAAATACTGTAAAACATCCTTGAAGTTTTTGTTTGTTTGGGTACTGTATATGAGATTGGGAAAGCAAAAGTGACCCACAGCCACATTGGAAATACAGATTCTTGTCCCAAAATTGGGTTAGCTCCCAGGTTTAGGTCAAAACTCTTAATTGATTTTGAAGGATAAATTATAGTGTTGAAATTCTGACAGTCTTTTTCCCATAAAATCAGAAATTATTCCTTAATTTTGTGACGAGTTCCCAAAGCCATACTGGAATATTTCCCATATTATCATTGTTACTCAAGTTCCTGCCATTTACAACTACTGGAGGAAAAAAATAGTGATGGAACACTATGAACAAAAAGGTGCATCTGAAGTGGTCTGCTTGTTTAGAATATGACATCTTCAATTCCTGTCATTTTCTTATTAGGTCAGAAGTCATATAAAATTTTATTTGCACTCTGCAGTCTTTGGCCAATGTATGAAGGTGTTGCACCTATGTAAACTCTCAAGCAAATTATAAATTGCTCAGAACAGGAGTTAGCAGAAAACTGAATGATATGTTTTGTTTATGGGGCGGGTGGGGTGGGCCGGGGATTCTAAATAGCTCTGTTCCAAGCTTGGCATTTGGCACTAATGTGAAGCAGTGGAACCATGCTGCCTGCTGAACTACTGTATGAATCGGAAATGTTCTGAAGACCAGCAGCTGGAGGCTGGGGGACAGCATCCACACAAGGCGAAGCACCGCTGCGTCGCGGACGAGGAAGGAAATCGGGGAGGCCTGGCGGTGTCCTTCAGGAAGGGAATGTTGCGGTGCACACGCTGTTGTTGAGATTCACTTTGACTGCACTGCTCCACAGAGCCCTCACATAAGGCCAACCCCAATGGGCTACCTCGGCTTTCAGAGTTCATTTCAGTAAGTCCTGTTTCAAAACTTTGTCCTTTTCTTTTTTTTGCTTCTACTTCAGTGCCACTATTTTCCACTGCAGTGTTTGACTTCACACAACGCCTTCTCCAGAGAGAACAGTGTATTGCTGAAAATGGGCAGTAGAAGCAAATGCTATTATTACATTTGACCTATAAAGTATTCAGAGTAACTGCTAGGTGGGAATTAAAATTTAGCTTTTCTCCACATAGGTTTTTATTTTGTACCTTATACGAAGTGTACTAATTGTCAATTAGATGTTGCTCTTGTCTATACAAGCATTCCCAAAGAATTAGATTTGAATTTTGTTGTATTTGAGTTTGGGGATTTTTTTTTAAACTATTTAGATTGACTTAACAGCATATGTATAATGAAAAAAGAGGCAGTTGTTCATTTCATCTTACCAGATGTGTCTGGTGAAGTATTCAGGGTTTGATGGACTGCTTTTCTTTAATTTGGAAGTGATCAAGTTTATTGTACTCTATATTAAATGACTTTGTCCTTTTCACAGGGGACATTACCTTCATTCATACATTTCAGAACAAAGAACGAGAGTAATAACAGGGTGGATGCATTTGACTTATGCATCCCTGTATTACCCTGTCCTTCAAATATATAAATATACATTGTCTTTAAAAAATTTCTTTTTCTGGCCAAATTTTATCTCTAGTGGTGTGATTTATACTAAGTTGAGAAAAGAAACCTGGTAATTAGAAGTTCTTTGGCCACTGGTTTTCTTTGAGGTTTTTTGTCAGTCAGTGGTCAAAACTGATCATAACCTAAAACTAATTTTTATACACAGAACTAGTTATCTTGAACATTACTTCTCCTTCCAAAGATTTCCTGATAACTTGGGCCAGAACTGGTTACTGAGTAACAAGGATCTAATTAAATGCCTCTAAACTCTTCCACCCGCAATGCAAATCTTACCTCACAAGCTCTAACCTAAATCACAGAGATAAGCATCTTTCATGAACTATCACTGATTCACTTTGTGGCCCACCGGGGCGGGTGGGCTCAATTCCCCTCACTTTAGTGCCTCGGCTCAAAGAGCAGCAGAACCGAGGGTAGGGAAAGTTTGTGATCTAGAGCTCAGTAACTTGTTGGCAACATTATTTTCATTTCACTATAAACAAGTCTCTTGCTCTCAGGAATTTGTCAACAACCACACACACACACAAAAAAAAAAAAAACCCACCTGAGATTCCACACACTAGATTATGAACTTTTCTTATAGGTTTGAATTTCTTACTCAAATGTCATAAATTAACCGTAGTTTCATTTGAACACCAGGTCTTAGGTCTGTTGACGGTTTCAGCATGACTGAATCGCTCTTTTTTTTTTTTTCTTTTTTCTTTTCTTTTTTTTTTGCTTTCAGAAATTGGCTTGGATCTCTTTAGAGTTGGTATAAACATGCCATGTAATAAATGATTTCCACTTAATGGTACAACAGAATATTGCTTTTTTAGATGTATGTGTAGTAAAAATCAATATACACATTTATATCATTTCTTCAAAATCTTATACCTGATTTGATACTTCTAAAAATTGCACATGTAAGTCATGTGTATAACATGCTAAAGTACTTTAACTGTGATCTTAAAACTGAATAAAAATATTTAATAAAACTTTGAAATATTTTAAAGATATTATTTAAATACATTTGTTTATGTTCAAACTACCAGCCATAGAGTATGTGCCTTCAATGTACTACTATATCCACTAGAAACAGTAGGAAAAATAATAAAAGTAAACTAATCTCATTTACTTCAGAACACTGAATGATGATGTTTCCCAAAACTGTATTTGCCTGAAATTCACCATTGTCCAAGAAACTTTGGTTACTTTCCCCCAACTGTAGTGTGAAGTTGAATCCCGCAGAAGAAAGAAGACACAGTATAGGCTTCAATCTGCCTGGAATGCCCTCGGGGAAAAGAGAGCTGAACACACCATCTTTTTTTCTATACCAAAACTACAGAAGTGGTATTGCTAAAACCATAACTTAGACTCAGACCTCAGATTTGCTGAATACAGTGCTCCTGATCCATAGATGATATTCTTTTTTTAATCCTTTGGAAACTCTACAGGTGTACACAGTATAATTACTATCAAGTAGGTTTGCATTCAGACTTGACTCCAAATTCTGGCTCCACCCATTTATCACTGAGTTTTTAACCTCCCTGAGCCACACTTATGCCAATAATGGTGGTGATACATTCTTATAGCATTGCTGTGGAGATGAAAGGAGAGTGCACAGGAAGAAAGTGGGGCCTGTAATGTAAATACTCATTAAATGCTAATTATTGATTATATTTTGTATTCCAGCTATAAGGTCAGCATGTTTCTGAAGCATATTCAGAAGAGATGCTAAGTATAACTTCTTTTTCAAAATAAACTTGAAAGAGCCTGATACATTAGAGGTAACCTGTTTCAGATCTGATGGTTTAGAAAACTCAGTAGGTTAAATTCGCATCATTTAGCTCAAACTTTTGTATGAGAATACTCCCATTACTGAGAATAAAATGGGAGAGGAGCATCCATATTAGTAAAAAACCTGTTAAAAGTGACAGTACACATAAGGGTGATTGTATTGTCCTATATGTATTTACATTTGCATCTATCCTTTTAAATAGAACATGCAAGCTCTTGCCAACAGTGAGCTAAAACCAATTGTACTCCATTCAATACATATTACAAAGATTTTTACTCTGAGAAGTAGACTTACAATTTATCATAAATCTCTTTACCTTTTTGGAATTATGGAAAATTTCAAATATATACAAAAAAGTAAAGAGGTTAGTGTTTCAAACCCAGGTGCCTATCACACAGCTTCAACAAATACCAATATTTTCCCAATTCTAGCTTTATCTGTAACCCTAGGAATAAACAAATTTTCTTTTTTTTGTGTATTTCCTCCTCATGATTCCAAAAGTGTTTGTTTTCCAAAGCAAAAGAAACCTGTGAGCCCAAACAGAAGTACTGGAGTGAAATTTGTTTGGAAATAGAAAGTATTGCTCAGATTGGACATTACTGTATTTACCTTCTTGATCCATAAATTCCAAAAAGATTTTTAACTTACTTGATCAAAGAGAGTGCTTTTCTTAAGATGTCTTTTCCCCCCTCATTTTCTGTGATCTTTTTCTTTTTTTCCCAAACTTAATGACTTAAAAGGCCCAATGGCTAAAAATACAATTTGTGTGTTATCGGTATATCCTTACACTTTTATCCCACCCCGTTCCCCCTGCATTTTTCTCTCTTCTAGATTTACAAGAGAAGATCTGTAGAAAGGGAAAAAATAAAATTTTCCACGACCTTTGGAAGACAAATTGGCAAAGAATTTAGAAATCTGAAATCCTATTTAGGCCAGAAATTAAAACTTCTATAAAATGAAGTTCTCCTTTTCTCTTTCTGGAGGAGACAGAATGATACAGCTCATGACTCACCCTAGTTGGAGGTTCTTGAGGGAGTTTTGCAAAAGTCTTGCTGCAGGGTTGTATATAGGAGAGTCAGAAGTGAGGGTGGAGGAAGTCTTTTGATGATGGAAGATGAAGGGGGGAAAAAAAGCAGAGCTCATGTAATCTTAGATGTTCAATGTTCAAAATTAAAGTGGTTTTACAGCCAGAATGAAATATAGCCAAGGAACATGCTCAAGTATATTGGTTTTTTTTCCTGACCTTTTCTATGCCATTATCGGTGATGCTTATGAAAGACCAGTTGAGCAAATACAATTCACATCTTCCTGAGAATCAGGAGAAGTGTATGAAAACACTGAAAAATATGTACAAACAGTAAAAAATAATACTAGATGCAAAAATAGGTAATGATTTGCCATATGCTTTGAATATTATATATTGAAATATATATGATAAAAAAGTAACTTTGATAGAAGTTTCCGTTCAACAATTTTCCCTTGTACAATAATTTAAAATCTTAAGTTCTTGCATCATATCTTAGATTGGATATTTGGCAGTGTATTAAAAATATATTTGAGCATTATCTGCACATGAATCATTGACTAACCTAAAGCCTTATAGATAAAATATGGAGTATTTAGCACATTGATGCTAGCTTTACCTGCTTAAAACATGTATTATGTATCAGTCAAAATAAAAACTATTGTTAGAAAAATAAGATTGGTTAAAACAGTGCTTCATTCCACCACTGTTTAAAAGCTCATGGAAAACTGTACGTGAGTGTTTTTGTCTCTAGAAGAGTCCTCCCTTACCACAGCTCATGTCCATCAAATTGGTGTTCCATGTTCCCATAATGAGAATTCATTCATTCAGCAAATCTGCCTTGGATGCCTGCTGTGCAAATACCAAGACAGTCTCCTAGGGTTGCAGAGATGCAATACAGATAGGATTAGGGTGAATTCAGACCCTGTAAGAGGTGATTATGGGCTCATGAGAAAAAATCTGCATTTTTGAAGACTTAAACAATGAGTATGTGTTAGTGTTTTAGTGTAAAAGAGTCATTTTTAATACTTTTTCTCACAGAAGAGCTCTTGACAGAAGAGGAAGTGCTAAGACAAGGCCATAGAGCTCCTAAACTGACAAATATGTGACAGAAATCTTTGAGGAAGATCCATAATGCAGACTGATCCTTTGTGCTGTCGATTTTAGGCAGATTATTGGGAGTTAGATGGCCCTAGAAGTACCAGGATGGCCCTAGAAATATTGGACGATCAAGGCTTAGTGCAGTTTAAGAATTTACCTTGGAATGAAAGAGGTAATTCTGTTAGCCAGAAGGGATGATTCCATGACTTTCTTTTCCTTCTCCCTTTGCCCTACCTTTCTATATCAGCACTTACTAGAGAAACAGATATACAAATATATAAGAATTTACAGACTGGCTTATGATGGCCACCCACACAGTCAGGTGTGGAAGATGGAAAAGGTCTGTCTGCACACTGGGGCTCTGAAGGATCCAGTCGATGTCCTGGAGCTCCGTGTAGTGTCCCTTGCAAGTCCCTGTCAGGAGGCTGATGGGTCTGCCATAGAAGGCTGAAGAGTCTGTGCTGGAAGTCAGGCAATACATCCTAGTCGAAGGCGAAGACTGGCGCTCCTCGGAAGAAAGAGAAGCAGATCCATCCTTAGCTTGCCCTTTGTACCATCCAGGCAATGAGCCACCGTAGGGTAGGTCTTCCACACCCAGGGTTTGGGGTCATTGAGCCAGTTTAGTTGAGCTTCTCTTACTCAAACTGACACGGTCAACCATCACACCTTCCTTTCTCATTTTTGTCCCAACTCTTACATGTTGCTGAAATTTAATTAATGATTGGAGTTCACTTCCGCACTGGCACCCTCAAAAAGCTATTTTAGACTTCCCCTTCTTTACCTTTTTCTCCACTGAGAACACTTTTCTTTATGGGTAGGTGAATGACTCAAGAAATCCTTTCCCTTAGGAGGATCCTGGAGCAAAAAGAAACTGCCATGACACATTCTCCTTGTTGATGTGGGCCGCACCGTTTCATCCTGGGTTTAAGTTAGCCATGTGAGCTTTCCTTTGCTAATACCCTTAAAGAACTCTGTGCTACAGAAAGTATTTATTCTTCTAGGACTCTGTGGATTGTATACGTTTTGGGAGTCCTGAAGACTCTCAACCATCCACAGCTTAAATACTCACCTCAGTATGGTCAAATCGAAATCCCCTCTTTGAAGATTGATAGTTAAGGAGTTCTTTCTTTTAACCCCAAAAAATCTGCTTTAAGAAGCAAGGTGGGGGCTGGGGATTTAGCTCAATGGTAGAGTGCGTGCCTAGCAAGCACAAGGCCCTGAGTTCAATCCCCAGCATCCAAAACGAAGAAAAGATGATTTCTCCTAGGTATGCAAACTGCACTAAAATTCATGTATGAATTCATAAAGGTTTTAGAAATATTAAGGATTTAACTTGAGGTTCATCAGGCACCTGTCCATGGCTCTCCAAGGACACAGTAAATAAAATCTGTGATGCAAAAGGTATCATTTGGGCTTCCTCTCCCCCATTTCCCAAAGATCTGACTTCAAATGACAATTGTCTTCAAATGACAATTTGAAGTAACACTTCATGTGTGCAGAGGACTGTGGCTAAAGCACAGTTAAAATGACTGTCTTAAAATACTTACACCAGCCCCCTTGATTGGACCCCTAAAGTTCCACCTAGCAAATACCGCTTGCCTCTATTGTGTTACATTCCTCCATAGGACAGTTGGAAATTGGAATCGAATCAAGGTTTTTTTTCTTCTGTGTCTGAGCATTTATCCATGTGAATTACTTTTTTTGGGTTCCTCTTTCACTCCTACCCACACATCCAATATTCCATATGCCTTCTTTTAAAAAACAAATGGTTTTCTGGTCTGAGTATGCACTTTTCCTTTCCCCAGTTGCCTTTGCGTGACATTCTAGCCTGCCACCACCACCACCTGCTCTTCAGCCAACGATCTGTTTTAGATGAAATCTGTCCCACCTTTCGAGCCTGCTGCAGGGAGCAGCAATTGGTGGTGGCAAGATGAAGTAAATCATAAATTAGCAGATGAATAATCTCTCGTGGGAATAGCAGGACTTCGCCTGCTATTCAAAGGCAAAGCAGGACCAACCAAGTGGAAAGATACCACAGCAGTCAGGACCCTGGAAGTCACACACTCACCAGGCAGCATTTCCTGGTGACAGTTCCCCTGGCCCCGCGCTGAAGCACCTGCTGTCCTCATGGTCTCCAAGATCGGGAACAGCACTGAGGTTTCCATGATGAAGCTGAGACTGTATTCACCCCTCAGAGATCCCCTTTTCTTTTCCTGTCAATTTTATTTTGAGGGTAAAACTTCTTAATTTGAGTGTTAGCTCTAGCTGAGCTATTTTTAACCATTTTACCTTCTAAATTTAACCAAATATGCAGACTTCCGAGTTTGAAAATCGGGCAAAAAACAAATTCATTTTCGCAGAACTACTGACCTCCCTTTGTCCCCAGGATGGTAATCCTCCTTTTATCTGCAGTGTAGTGTCCTACAATTTCAGTTACCCAGGGTTAACTGAGGTCTGAAAATATTAATTAGAAAATTTCAGAAATAATGCACAAGATTTAAATATACTTCATTATAATATATTGTTATAATTGTTCTGTTGTTAATCTCTTACTGTGCCTAATTTAAAATTCATTATAGATATATAAGTACAGGAAAAAATAAATTTTATATGAGGGTTCAGTATTATCCATGCTTTCAGGCATCTGTGGAACGTAGCGGAACATACACTATATACAAAGTAAAAACTGAGAAATGAGCATTTCTCTTCTGCTCCTTACCTCTGTTTTTTGAAAAAACATAAAGCATTTGATATTTAAATAGAATTATATGTGCCTCAAATTCACGTAACAATCTGATCCACATTTTCCAGCTTTGAAATGTTTCTTTTTCCACACTTGTCCATGAGCTGCCAGTTTTACTGAGCAATCACTGCTGCGAGGTTGTATAAAGCTAATTATGTTAGTAACTACAGAGTCTCTTTTTTTGGATAGCCATGCAAGTGTTGACTCAGTATATGAATCATTTGAAAAGCGTGTCTCTGCTCAGCTTCCTTGCACTTAGACGGGCATGGAGGACTGCTTCTCGTGTACTGTTGGAGCTGCATGTCTGGCTTCTTTTCAGATCAACAGATACACTGCTGCCTTGAAACAAGGCCTCCAGGGAACTAGAGCAAGGAAGCGGGTCCCGATGGCTTCAGTTCATCTGTGCATTCCCCTTGGCTACGATTATCAGGGAATATTCTCCAGAGATGGCTGAGACCAGGGCTATTTCAAATGACTTCGAAAGGACAATGCTTTCATTGCGTACTTGAGGAAATTGCAGGCCGTATAGAAGGGAAAAAAGCAACATTCTGAAATGTGACTGATGCATAACTGTAAAATGGAAAGCAATTTAAATGTATTAGTGGACAAAAACCATTAGCCCAGTGAACACAACCTTGCTGAAGAAGGGCACTGTTCCCAGATAACTTCTCTGAGTTGGGAGGAAATTTTACTGGAAGGCCTTCGTGTGGCATTAGAGCAGTTTGCAACTGAAACGTGTCATCAAGGAGTCAGACTCTTCCACTTGTGTAAACAACTCCATTGGAATTGCTGTGACATTTTTTGCAGGCAGGGAAGCCAATAACAACTGGTATCACCAGAACCAGGCAATTTTGCTTTGTGAAAGAAGGGTTGTCAACTTTGGACTGTTGCTCTCAGATTGTCCTCAGCAGACCCTGCCAAGTTCCAGTGATGTTACCCACCCCATTAACCACTCTGTTAGTCTTCGGATTGCTCATGCTATTTGGTCTGATTCAGCACGAACTAGCAGACAAATCTCCGGGCTCTCAAAAGCTGCCAGACTGAGACCTCAATGATGTTTTAGGCTGGATCTGTGTATCCGGGTGGTTAAAGGTTGTGCAGAAAAAGTCTGTACAACTTCCCAGCACACTCGTGCATTTTCAGGCATGTGCTCTCCCCAGAATCTGAAGGTGATCATCAGCCCTCAGTGAGTGTGTTCACAAGTGAGCCAAAACACAGAATGTCACTTAATAGGGTTTTGCCTTTGTTTTGGTATTTTTCTTTTGTTCATTTTGTTTTATATTTGCTAAAAAAGGAGTGAGAGTTTCTATGACAATCACTTTGGACTCTGAAAAAAAAAACTTTTTTAATGTGTTTTTTTAGTACCCTCATTTTTAATTGATACATCAAAATTTTACATATTTATGGGGCGCAATATGATATTTCAGTACCTGTATACATAATAATTGGCATACTCATCACCTTAAACACTATCATTTGTGTCATGAACACTCACAATACTCTAATGCTCTAATGGCTTACTAGCTTGGGGGAGGGGGCGATATGAGGGATTGAACTCAAGACCTTCATCCTGCGCTATGTGCCCAACCCTTTGTATTTTTTTTTTTTCTATTTTGAAGCAGAGTCTTAAGTCACAAAGTTGCCCAGGCTGAGCTCAAACCCATAATCCTCCTGCCTCAGCTTCCCAGAATTCTACGAGCTCTTTTGAAATACATAATTAGTCATTGCCAACCATGGTTATTCCTCCTGTCTCAAGACGTCTGTTCCCCAGTGAGACCCAGATTATAACACCCCAGGATGGCAGCTGAGAAGTGGTTGGAGGGGATCACCCCATATGAGGGATGTGGAGTAAGGATTGCCAGATGCTGGCTCTTGGAAAACCAGGACAAATCCTCAGCACAGCACACGCAGACAAGATACATTCCCCAGGGTCCGAGAGCCAAAGTAAAAAGGGGAGACATTTGTTCAGTTCTGCAGCAGCCACCTAGCACAGCACCAGTACACAACAAGTGCCTGAAAAGAACCCACTGTTTGGGGCGAGCCCTGGCCACACAGTGAACCATTTGTGTTGCCAGAATCAAATCATCTTTCCTCTTTTGTTTCTAAATGTCTAATGTGTATGGTAATGTCTACCTCCACAGTCATTTTGAGACGCTATATTTGATCAAATTTTGTAAAGTTTAAAATGCTATATACAATGTAATGGTTTAAAATGTAAGGAAAAGGCAAGCTGTAAATTAAAACATGTAGAAGACACATATCTGATAAAGGACTTGTGTCCAAAATACATAAAAAATTCAAAATACCCCATAATTAGAAAAATTACAACTAAAAAGTGGGTGAAAGTTCTGAACAGACACATCAAGAAAGAGAAGCTGCAGGTGACAGATAAGCATATGAAAAGATAGTCAACATCAGAGGTCAGGAACTCAGAAATTAGCACGCCATGAGACACCACTGACCAGGCTGGGTGCTGGAGAGGGTGTGGAGCAACAGGAGCTCTTATTCACTGCTGGTAGGAATGCAAAATGATACTGCCACTTTGCAAGAGTTTGGCAATCTTTTCCAAAGCTAAACATGGTCTTAGTGTATGATGTAGTAATTGTCACTTAGACTTGCACCCAAGTGAATTAAAACATGTCCTCACAAAAGAATCTGCCCATCTTCGTACCTGCTTTATTCATAAATGTCAAAAACTGGAAGCAAAGGAGATATCTTTCAGTAGACAAATGCATAAGCAAACATTGATACACCCAGACAGTAGAATATTATTCAGTAATAAGAAGAAATGAGCTATCAAGCCACAAAAAGAAAGAAATTTTAAGTACGCATTACTAGGTGAAACTACCCAATCTGTATTATTCCAACTATATGACTTGCTAGGCAGAGCAAAACTAGAGAGAAAGTAAAATAAGCAGTGTTTGGCAGAGATTTGGGCTGAGGAAAGGGTGAATAGAAGCTCGGAGGATTTTCAGAGGAGCAAAACGATTATGTATGGTACTGTAGTAGTGGATACGTGTCAAAACCCGTAAAATGTGCAACAGAAAGGAAACTCTCATGCAAACCATAGACGTTAGTAAATAATAGTAATACTGGGTCACCAGCTGTAACAAGCACACCACACTAATACAAGATGTTAGTGATAGGGAAAACGAGAGCAGTGAGGGAAAGGTGAAGAATGTGGGTATCATTTATAATGTGCACAATTTTTTTGTAATCCCAAATCCCTCTAAAAAATGAAGTTATTAATGTAACAAAAACATTAGAAAGCCTCCTCTAAGTGTCTGCTTTTCAAACACCACCAAAGAGAAAAAATTTAGTGGCTAAAAATCCAAATTAATTTTTTCATGATACTTTTCTGTTTAATAAAAGTAAGTACATAAACGAAGTGAAAAATATTATTCCCCTCTTTGGGGACTCAACAATTTTGTTTTCTATTTTGAACAGAAAAAAAAAAATCAGTGATAAACTTTTCCTTTTCCTCAATTGGTCCAAATACAAAAGAATGGAAAACAGCATAGCTAAATGACAGTAGGAAGAAAATTAACCTCTTTGGAAAACAGCTGCCACAGTTTAGCCTGGCACTCAAGCTCCAGGTAGAAAATATTTTATAGAGCACAATCATCAGAAAGTCTAGATGTGATTCAAAGAGGAGGTGGTTGTGCTTGGGTGTTTGGAGAAAATGACTTACAGTACAAACTTTTCCTCTATTGTGACACCCGTTTCATATCAAATTTCCTAGTAATACAACATTTATTAGGGCCTGGGAGGGGGGATCTAAGAACCAGGAATCTGTTTTGAGAGGTGATTGACCTTCATTGTCACACATTCATTTTTCCGTCCACTCAGCAAATAGGTACTGAATTTACTGAAAACTGTTGGGAGGTCAGAAAGACAAGAAATCTGTTTATTACAGTGTAAATAGTAATGCTTCCGGTGCCTTTGGAGCTCAATGACAGGAGCTGCACCTTGCGCCCCAGGGAGCCAGGAAGGCCTCCCAGAAGAGGGGACTAATTAGCCTGTAATTAGGATGAAGCGTCTGAAATCTGCTTGGTACCCAGGAAATCAGGAGGTGTACTGCAGACCAATACCTCTTTCACTGCTGGAGCGAGGCCGCCCATTTCTCTACTACAGGCAGCAGAAAAACCCTGATGCAAAGAGAGAAAAGGCATGGGAAGATTTCCTAATAAGCGCAGAAGCTGCAATACTTGATAATTTAATCATATTTTCTTCACAATGTTTTAGACTATTTTATACAGTGTTTCACCTGGCAATGCTGAAATCCAAATCCTTTGTATTTAATTAGATTTTTGTAATAAAATTATTTATAATCTTCAGTGCTACTAAATTAGAAATTATAATTAGTCTTTGGATTTTTATTTTCGAAAAGTACTGATGGTTTTGTTCTTTCCTATCTCCATCCTGGACTCCCGCCAGCTGCACGCGAGGATTTCGGCGCTGGTTTGACGATCCCAAGCAAATGTTCTGATCTGGAAAATCTAAGGCCTGTTCTTCTGTTGGGCAAAGTGCCCCTTACTTGAGACCCTAGACTACCAAGGAAAAGTTCAGCCTATTTTTAAGGCATCAGCAAAGCTGAGACATCAAAGGAGACATTTTTGAAATACTATCATTTGATACTTGATATTGTAGATCAGGAAAAAATCTTTTTGACTACCCATCATAAGTTTCTGGCTGAGGCCCCTAATAACTAAGGACAGATTGTCACAGGAAAAGCATTTAGTATTTATTTAGTATGTTTAGTATTTAGTATTTTTAGTAATTTATTTAAAAATTATTTAGTATTTTTACATGCACCTTCATAGGGAAATGCAGACCTGAAGAAGTTGTTAAACCTGGGGGGGTTTGCTAGGTTTGAGGACCAGTGGACAGTCAACAGGGAAGTGTGATAGGTCAGAAATGATATCAAGTGACGACAGTACGCGGGGACTTGGCAAGGCTTATGGTTCAGATGCTTCTCTGTGACCTTCGTTTCAGCTTTAAGGACGTTCCTTCTCTCCACTTTCACATGAGGGTCTTATGACCTGCTTCAGGACAAGGGAAGGGGACCGTGACATTCCTACTTATACATTTTTCTCAGATTCCTTCAGCTTAAAATATTCCCTCTGCCAAGACGCCATATTTGGGATGCTGTGTCCCAAATCCTGTCATTATTGTATTAGTTAAGTCTCAGCAGGAAATAGATGGCACAGTCGAACTGGGCAGATCTGAGTTTCATAAAGGAACTGCCAAGGTATAGCAGGGAAGCTACACATGAAAGCAGAGCATCCTAGGACTCCTAACAGTGGGCCGTGTCACCCCCAGGCTGGAAAGATCTGGGTCCTGGGAGGGTGGCCTGAGTACACAGCACAGGTAAGAGACACCAACCTCACTTCCTCCCTCCCTCCCTCCAGTTCTTGCCATCCCGACCCAACTGGAAGCCAGAGAGCAAGAGAACTTTCTGCAGCAATCTGATCATTCAGTCTCCCCAGACACAAAGCAGGATGGAGAGAGGTGGAGACCAGCACAGGATGGCCATCGAAAATATCCAGCACACAATGCATTCCTCGACAGCATCAAAATAGCCTGGAGATATTGTGAACTATACAGTGGGAGAGACGTAGAAGGGGTTTTTCCCCATGCCTCCTCATTGGGTGTGTCTGACCCACAATAAGGGGGTTATAATTCTGTGCGTGTCAGTCAGCTCCACCCCAGATCATTCGAGTCTCCCAGGACAGATCACCTATTTTCCTCGGCCAGAGAACAAGGCTTTGACCTTGAGGGGCTCTGCTGCCATCCTTCAGGGAAGAGCAGGGTAGGGCTGTAAGCTGCTGACCCTGCCACACATTGGCCGCCACGAGCAACCCGCACCCTGGGTCTGTCTAGTGATGGTGAAAGCCAGACTGCAACCTGTCAGGATCGGAGACCTGCACACTTCAAGAGGCAAGCTATCCCGCTGCAGAGAAGAGAGGAGGAAAACGCGGAGAGCCGACACAAAGCCAATTTAAAATATAATCGGGGTCAGTACACAGGACCCCAGTGGAGTTTTCCAGGGGAAAATGTTTGCGTTATTTAATACTGTCGATATCTCTCACTAGCTCTCAGCAGTGACAAGCAACAAAGCATTTTCGTCTGTACTTGCTACCAAAACACAGCATTTGTATTTAAATATTTGAGTTAAACATATCTTGTGTTTGCAGAGCATTAATGCTGTTGACATTGTTCCATAGCTGTAGTCTTTAGGGAGTTGGAATCTGTCTTCAATATTAGTCAACAAACCTTGGAAAACACTTTAATAGGAATCAGGACTGTGTAAGCTACTCACAGGGCCCTTGAATTAGAAAATGGAGATTAACTCCAGCAGGGAGATAGATGGAGGCAAGGATCTTAGGGAGACACCGACTGCTGCTCTTGCTGCTGCTTATTTCAATTTAGAGGGCACACATTTGCCCTTGGTATGGAACATAGACTTTGGCTCTGAAAAAAAAAATTTTTTTAAGTGTTTCTCCAGAGTGATGCTCTCCCTCTCCCTGCTGACACCCGAGTGTCTATCTAGAAAACCCATCTCTGGTTTCTTGACACTGTCTTCCCACACTTGATTCCACTTTATGCTTAGCCTGCCCCTAAATCCAGAAACCATGCAGTGGCCGGCAGGGACCTGAGCTCCTGAGCAGGTAAAAGAGGGTTCAGTGTGACCGCAGCAAGCCAGGGACCCTCTGTGTCCCACTTGTGCCTTTATACCTGTCATGTCCCATCTCTCTCGCCCTTATTTGTATCCCAGGGGTCCCGTGTGCCAGCTGTGGCCTGTGCATAAGCAACTACAATATCCAGAACCAACAGAAGAATGAATTCTTCAACTTTTCCATTCTGACCACACTGCCCTGTGAGCCATTTCTGTTTTAAGAGCTCAAGTTTCAAGAGTGCTTAATTTAATCGGCCTCATGTGGGTTGAGAAGGAAATTAGAGAGCCATCTGAGAGCTGTAGGTTTTCATCAGTGACTAGGGCCTGACTCGGGGTATCCGTATTGCTGAGAAGCTCGGAGTGGTCCGTGGTGGTGGGGTGGAAGGCACCAAGACTACACACACCTCCCCTGCCTCTGGAATTCCCAGTGCCCCTCTGCTCCCACCCAGACCAGAACCTGGGGGAACAGGCTGCACTGCTTCGCGCAGGGGAAGGAAGGAAATCGACAGTGCTCTTTTGCACCTGGAACCAGTGGAGAGGTCCATATGTACCTTCAAGAATACATGCATGACAGCAGCCCCAGTGTCCAGCCAAAATGGAAATGAAGCAAATGCCATCATGATGCTTGGACTTGATTATTCGGAGAGGTTATGTACCTGTCATTTACTTGAGCCCAGAGGGGTGATCTGCACACCTTGTCTAACTATTGTCCGGAGAAGAGGTGTGCTTGGCTAGAGCAGAGACATAAATGCATCCCAATCAATCACTGGTAAATAGTTTTGGGCTATCCCATTTCCTGACCATTCCCCCAGGGATGCTGATGCTCCTTCCTAGCCTCAGAAGCCTCCAGAGACTTAAGTAGCCAATCTCACCTTCCCGATCTGTTTCTTCTAGAACATCTACTTCCCTCAACACTGCCATTCCTAATGCCTTTGTTAATCAGAACCCCAAAGCTGGAGTTGTGACCTCCAGGGTCACGACAAGCTGCCGTTTTATCAGGTGACCCCTCTACCTTAACGACGTTCTTTTCCATTAACATCCCTGACCTCCCCTAAGTCCACCTTCTCCTGCCTCCCTGGCTAAACCCAGCCTGTCACCTTCACAATTCCCACTAGGTCACTTAGGCCTTTTGGTCACGAGCTCCTTCCACCACATCACTGCCTGAGACTGCCGTATAATCATCTCCTTCCTTGATTAGACCATCTTAATTATGCTCTAGGAATTTGCTTAAACAGATTAATCATTCTTGAGGACAAATTTAGAAGCTGTGCTTACTGAGGGATCTGCTCTGAATGGCCCCCTGGAAATTCTGATTACACCTGCCTGCGGGGCCCTCGCCAGGCCCTTGAGTGCTTCAGGGACTCGGACCCTGGCTGGAGGCCGGCCACCACCACTGTGAGCTTCTCTTTGCCCCTCTGAGCCTCCAAAGTGGAGGTGCAATTCCTAGCTGTGGATGATGGCTGGGATGTGAGACTGCAGCATCCTGGTGCTTCTCTGTCTTCTTTGTGGCTCTTCAATGCAAGGAAAGTCCAGTCAGTCCACTGATTTGTCTTAGCCTGGACAGTACTGTGGTTCTCATCAGAATCCCCAGCTTTTAGAAACCACTGATATCAGAACCTCACCTCAGGGCAATTTAATCAAAATCTCTAGGGTTGGGCCTCTATGTTTTGCAAAAGCTGCTAAAAGAGCACGCTAAGTAGTTCTAAAATATACCCAAGTCTAGGCCTCACAGGGAAATCTGAGCTCTGTCGGAGAGGTCACCTCTGTGCACCCAAATGTTGGGGGTACCCCAGAGTCCTTCAGCTCCGAGATTAGATCCCATACTAATGGAAAACTTGCAGCCTTGAGGCTGAGGGAGGCAACGTTTCATGCTGGTTCTGACTACTTGGATTTCTTCCTGTTCCGCCACTCTTCAGCTCTGTGACCATGGATGAGCCAGTCTTCTCTAAACACTGCGCCTACTCATGGGGTTGGAGAGGGGGTGGAATCAGAATGCAAACGAACAGAGTTTAGAATGGGGACAGGCATGCACTAAGCTGTCAGTCAAAGTCAGCTAGCATGATCCCCCTCTCTATCCTCCTCAACATCACCATTCGGCTCAAGGATGGAAGAGAATGTCCATAAAATCTGACTCAGGAGATTGCTCCCAGTGGCAGCTGATGAGGCTCAACCTGGAACGAATCAGCAAGTCAGCAGTTCCTTTGCTGATATTTTCTGTATGTGAGGAATAATCAGAAGTCAGAATATCTTCCTCTCAGGATTTATATTTATACGAAGAATTAGATGATTCTTGTTTGAAGATTGTCTTTTGGAAAATTTTTAATAGTTTGGAGGAGATTCAAAACCACACAGAGCTAATCTAAAGAGTGAATTCAAGAAACAAATATGAATACTGGGCCTCAGCACAGCACACCTGATTTTCAGATCATCGTTATCCTGGTCGAACCCTGTTTAGCCTCTAAATCTCATCATCCATAGTTGTGCTGGAGAGTGGAGAGAGCTATCCAGGGGCAGACCCCAGGCAGGAGAACCTGGTGCAGGCTTGGAGAGGAGTGCACAGCTCAGGCTGGCTGGGTGCGAGGGGCCTGCGAAGGGTGCAGACTGAAGCAGACTGTTGAGATGACGCAGCCTGGAGCCCTGTGCAATTGACTGGAGCCACAGAGACTCATTCATTATGCAGAAGAGGAGTGCAGAGGCAGTTAGTAAACAGATTTGGAGGAAAGAAAGATTGGAAACAGAGAAACATGGTCAGGAAACATGCTTAATCAAAGAAGTAGACAAATGTAAAATATTTAGACATTTGTTGGAATTGTTCTTGAAGCATTCATGTCTTTAGAAAGAAAATATAAGTGATGCAAAGTTTTTTTTTTTTCTTAACTAGCTAAGATATATCTTTGGCACCAGCAACAGTATGCTAAATAAGACCATACATTTGAAAGAAATTACATTTCTTTTCTTCTCTTCCTTTTATGCCATGCTGGGGATTGAATACAGGGGCTCACGCACACTAGGCAAGCACTCTACCACTGAGCCCAGGAATTACATTTCTAGATTGAGACAATTTTCCTTTTTCTTTTGTTCACCTCTGTTGCTTTTGTAGACAGTAAGTGCTCAACAGAATGATATTCAGCTAACTCTCTCTCTTACTTGAGTAATAACATATTAGAATCTCAGTACCTGTATGTATGATACTACAGGAAATTCTCATCTAAATCAAATATCCTAGTAAGAAATGCAAAGGAAGACAGGTAAACAATTTACTATGTAGAGAGTACTAACATGGAAAACTATAAACTAGACATTAACGTGGAAATGCTGAAAGATCTTATGGGACAACGGTGTGGTGTCAGAGAGGGGTGGAGAGAGAATGGGTCGGCTAACAGGCTCATGTCTTGATTCCATCAAGGATGGGCACTGTCAACTCTAAGCTAATTTGCGGTTTTTATTTTCAACTTCCTCTTCTATAAAGAGCTAAAATATGTAGGCCGAGTCACGTTGTTCGGATCTTGCACTTCTACAGCTTGTTTCTTTGGTCCCAGTATAGAAAACTTTATATTTGTCTCAGTAAAACTTCATCTCAGTAGCAATTTTCAAATCTGTGAAAGGTTCCTGTACTTGTGGAAGGATTAGACATGGTCTGTGTGGCCAGGGGTGAGAGGCAAGACAGATATGGGAAACAGAGAGATTGATAAAGGGTCAATATGAAAAAGTAATTTTCTAACTTTCAGAACAAAAATAGAATACATCCTTGGAATGAGGAGGGGTGGTTTCATGTCACAGGAGGTGGCCAGTCACAGGCTGGAGACAACTGAGAGGGACATAGTTGAGAGAATGCAAGCATTGGATGATATCTTTTCCAGACACAAAGTGGAATTTAAAATGACACTAAGTAAAATCTCATCCACATGCACCAAGTGCTAATGAGAAGATTTCAATTTAGGCAGCCTTTACTGCAGCGGGCTGACATTGCATCTAATACCCTTTTTTCTTACTCTTTTCTGAGACAATTCTACTTTAAATAACTCTTGAAATATATTTTACTGGGTCTGAATACGTAGAAGGTCTCCTTTCTTTGTGAAGGGACTGCAGTGAAAAGTTATTTAGCCCTGTAGTGCCAAAGGTAAGACTGAGAATACTAAATAATTTTAAAATAAATTTGTATTGACCTGCAGGAATGGAGATAGATAAGGAGATTGATTGGTAGATGTAGCTACATATCTATTTATCTATCTCTATTTATACATAGAAGAATATGTATAATATATTTGTTCATTTATTTTTAGAGCTCTCAAACTTTTATCTGTCATTATAACAGCTTAGCTATAAGGAAAATTAAATAGGTCCTTTATTTGTTAATATGTTTAACTACCAAAAATGTAGCCAGAAACATCAATTGTAGACAAGCCATAAAACTGACTCAAATCAGTATTTTTCCACATGCTTTTTTTTTGGTGCTGGGGAGCAAACTCATGGCCTTGTGCTTGTGAGCTAAGCACTGTAAGCACTGAGCTAAATCCCCAGCCTCTTTCAGCCTCTTAAGGATTCACTCTTGAGGCAGTAGCTTTTGAAATAATTGCTGAAAATAATGCATTATATTCAATTGTATGTTTGATGATGTGAAAGCATTTGTCACTTTGTCATAATTATGAATATATCAGAATGTCCAGGCTGGTCTTGAATTTGTAATCCTCCCACCTCAGCCTCTTTGGTGCTGAGATTACAGGCATGTACCACTACACCCAGCATTTTTTAGAAAATATTTTTGGGACAAAATCTCATTAAATTGCCCGGCTGGCCTTAAATTTGTAGATCCTCCTGCCTTCCCCTCTGAGGTAGGTTACAAGCCTGTGCCACTGAGCCTAACAAATTGAGTTTTCTTAGTGATACGGTAATCTCTTGGGATCTTCATTCCAGTGAAATATATTAGATAAGGGTTCATATAAAATATGTCTATGAAATCCCAAATTCACCTATTTGACCTTAAAAACTCTCAATAGAGGCAGAGTTTCCTGCATCGAATCTCCTGACTAGTCCTTATCCCATGGGCAGCGTCCCTTCAGAGGGGGTGGCCACGTCTCTCCCTGCATGAGCTCAGCCAGCTAGCCTGACTGGTTTTCTTCACAGAGGTGCATTTGGGCTGTAGGAGGCAGCTCTGCTATAAATGGATTTTTTTTGTGGTTTTCTGTTCCAGCAATTTTTTTTTCTTTTTTTTTTTTTAATGCCTCTTAAATACTATCCTAGTGACTCTCAACCCTGGATGCGTATTTTAGTGTCTGAAGGTTTTAACAAATACAAATATAGGAACTTCAAACAGTAGTCCACAAAGCTCGGCCTGGAAAGCTTGTTAAACACAGAGGGGCAGGCCTCTTCCCACCACT
This sequence comes from Hystrix cristata, assembly GCA_004026905.1. NCBI lineage: Eukaryota > Metazoa > Chordata > Mammalia > Rodentia > Hystricidae > Hystrix > Hystrix cristata. The sequence continues at coordinate 30,866 of PVJO010002605.1, forward strand.
ACCCAGAGTGATGATTTGGAAGACCTGGAAGAGGGCCTGAAATTTTGCATTTCTAACACGTTCTCAAGGAATACTGAAGTTTCTGTACCAGTCAGCTTTTATGTTTGCTGGGCAAAATACCTGACAGCCACAGCTTAAAGGAGGAGAGGGTTGATTTGGTTCACAGTGTCAGTCTATGGCCAGCCAGATTTAAGACAGGTCTGTCACAGCAGGTGGATATAACAGAGCAAAGCTGCTCACGTCATGGCGGCTGGGAAACAGAGCAAGGAAATGGTGCCCACAGGAGACGGATCTTCCAAGGCATGCCCCAGTGACCCACCTCCTCCAACTGGGCTCCATCCTAACAACATGGTCAGCTATGAATGTCCGAGGAGTAAAACACTGAGAAGTGGAATGCTCCCAAGATCCAACCACCTCTTTTTCATTTAGTCACATGGTCCAAGGACAGCACTTTGAGAAACAGACCCACAATAGAGCCAGCTGTATTAGAAGTACAGCTGGCTCTCAATAACCACCGGGAATTTGTTGCAGAACTACCTACTTGTCCAGGACACCAAAATCTATGGATGTTCAAGTCCCTTGAATAAAATGGCATGGTGTTTCCTAGAATTTACATATATATTCCCATATAGTCTAAATCATTTCTAGATTACCCAAAATGCCTAACTCAGTGTATATACAATATAAATATTTGGCCTACTATTGTTTAGGGAATAATGATGAAGTTTTTTCATTGCATTATAGAGGCAATTAAAACATATTTACAATCTGAGATTGGTTTAATCTACAAATGCAGAATCTGTGGGTATGGAGGACTGACTGTAATTATTCTTAGACGGGGCCTGGCCATTTATAGTTTTAAAAGTTCCCCGGGTGATTCTAATGTGCAATTAGGGCAGAGAATGACTATTAAATCTGAGGACTTAATTCTTAAAAACATGTATCTTTATATTAATGCTACATGCAATGTGAGAGGTCTTATGCCAAACACTAACTGCCGCACGTTTAGTGGCCTAATTTTAACTGCCTGCACTGACTTAACTATTACACCAACAATAGCTCGAGTTGTTAGCACATATAGTGCTTGTAACGCAATGAATATCTCCTTAAAATAATTCTTACTGACTACTTAAAAAATAAGAAATAGGCTCATTGCACTCATCAGTATTTTTTGATTTGCTCTACTCAGGCCTCATTAAAGTACTCATAAGAAACTCACAGTGTTGAACAAACATGGAGAAGCTAACCAAACGAATGTGTTATTGACTATAACATGGAGGAATACAAAACTGTTTGGATAAAACAGGCTCATTTCAAATTAATGCCATCCTGCAAGAGCTTATAAAACTTTGATTCAGAATTAGACCATTTACTTTTATGACATATCACATTAGATCAATAATGACAGAATAAACACAAAGATTTGGGCAATTTTTTAAATTCATAAGCCATTGAAATACAGTATTGGATAGGTATCTTTAGAGGTCCACAAGTGTGCTGCTGTGTACTAGAACCCTACAGCAGAACTGCCTTTGGGTAAAACGAAATTCTCCGGTGGAAGAAACAAATTTTTCTTTTTTTGCTTGGTGGTGCTGGGGATGGAACCCAGAGCCTTGTGCATGCCAGGCAAGCACCCTGCTACTGAGCCACATTCTCACCCCTAGAAAGTTTCTCTTCTATAGGCTGAGAAGTTCTAGTTAGCACGTAATCTTGCCTGTAGGGATTATCAGGACTCCAGGGTGACTAATCTGTGATTTCATTCAATAGCTGTGTACTCTGAATGGATATAAGGCAGATATGACTAGAAACATGAATGAGGGAAACCTTCAAAAATTAAATGGCACTTCAATTTTAAGAGTTATTTTGAAAAACAATAACCTAGCAAGAGTAGATATTCCCCTTGTGAAAGCTTTATTTCTACCTGCCCCTGTAGATGGTTTCTGCAGAAGATAAGACCTAATGCTTGCAGAGCACTTTTCAGCATTCAGAGCATTTCTGCAAGTATTACTCATACGATCCAAGCTTCAATTTAAAATGTTACATTTTTTACAAACTTCCCTGAGAAAGTAAAAGATACTGTGTTTGCTTTTGTTCAATCTCATTTGTCCATGAAAAGGTGTGTTTGGTAGCGGACAGGGAGACACTGGGGCCTTAGGAGGAGGTGAGGAGGGAGAGGGATGGAGCCCTTTGTCTGCAAGGTGTGAGCAGAAGTCTTGGACGCTGCCTGGGAGGCTCAGCTCTAGAGTCGGATGGATCTGGAGGCTGCAGGCGACTGAGCCCAGGTAAATACAGAAGCAGGGCAGAATCCCCGCAGCATCATCCAAAAGGGAGTCTAAAGCCAGGGAGGTGGCACTGAGCACAGGAGAGTCAACATGAAGGAATACACAGAAGTAGTCGATACAGACAATAAAAGTCAAAACAGAACAAAATAAAACAAAACAAGAGGACTGAGAGAAGGAAAGAACATAGAATAAGAGGACTGAGCTCCCGGGACCCAGCCGCTTGTGGCCAGGCTAGGTGTGCCTGTCACTGCGGCTCCCTGCATTCCTCCTTCCTGCGACCTGTCTGTCACTATGCTGGACATCTTTCTCCGTTTGGAGAAACCAGCGTCACCGCATCAAGCTTAGGCTTTCGCACTGGCTCTTGTCTTTATGAGTGAAACTGTGTGTTGGGTAACTGTTTAAGTAGGCATCTGTTGCATTCTTTAGTGTTTTCTTATATCAAAATAACAAGTCATCCCTTCAGACTATTTTTATATATTTGAATTACACCAACTCATAAAATTAAATCTTTCCCCCATAGTTTTTATATGATAAGAAGATGACCCAGGTTCATTTATATCCTTTCCTACTGCTTTAGAAAATAAAAAGGAGCCCATGTAGTCTGGAAGCACATTTTTAATCCCCGTCATTACTAAACTAGAAAGGGTATCACTTCTCTTCTTCTCAGATGCTCACTGAGTCCCAGGCTCACATCCTTGTCATCCATCCTCATCCCCATGCTCGGAGCTGCTTACCAAGCCCACGTGCACCACGTGGCGCAGCTCCGCATTCCAGCCGCAGACAAATGCCTGATGCTGCTTCTCATTTGCAAAGCCTATCCCTTTCCCCTTTGGAGTCACACTTGTTATCTCTCTTGTCACAGATGCTGATTCAACAAACACATGTTCAGTTATACTCTTCCCTTCATCTCACACAGCAGCAGGAGTGGAGCTGGGATCAAGGTGGATTTGAGACCCTGGTGCTGAAAAATGCCTTCGCCTGCATCTTTAAAGGGCCCACTAGATATTTGGGTACCTGCATCTGGTGACAGTTACATTTTGCTAAACGAGTAACTGGTGAGTAATTGGCATTTCTTGAACACACAGGCTGGCTGTTTCCCTCTAGCCATATTCTCAGTGTGGGCAGAGCTCTGCGCATTCTCCTTAAGAATGTGCTTAGAAGAATTTGCCCCAGAGATTCCGAACACCTTGTCAGCTGATCTCAGCCTGCTGCAGACAGCAAGACTGAGAAGCAGCAGGTGGGAATTGACAGGAGCTGGTGGGAATGAGGAAGGCCAATTCCAGACCTGCCCCCGTGTGGCACCAGTGCCAGGAGTGGGCCTGGCTGCCATGGAGGGTTTGGGAAGTGAGAGAGGGGAGGAAGGCCAGCAGGAGGGGTGCAGGCACAGGGTCCAAGGGGCTCAGCAAGTCTAGGCCAGAGGGTCCCGGATGCAGATCGAAGTAGCAAGGGGTCCTCACGGACAAGCTGAGCCCACCACAGGAATTAAGGCAAGTCCTTCCAAGGCAAGCAGGCACAGCTGGGCAAGCCTCACGGGCATGGGGGCTGCTCGGGCATGTAGGGCCCTGAGATTATTTAATACTCTCCTGTCGCCGTTTTGAAATTCTTAGTAATTTTTTAACAAGGGTCTTGGTATTTTCATTTTTCCCTGAGCTAGTCCTAAAAAATAGGGCCCGAGGGAGGGAGAGAAGGCAATATTTCTTCTCAGGGAACAGGATCCCTGCCCCAGAAGCTTAGAGTTAGGGCAGAACTCCACCCCGTGCCATGACCTCCACCATCCTTACCCTGCTTAAGGTCCCCTTGAGACAGTCTTCATTTCCTGAGATCACAGTACTTATTGTGAGCTCGTTTTTTTCCCTGCTTGTGGTTTGAATGTGTGGCCCACAGTTCACGTGTTGGAAACGTAAGCCCCAAAGCAACAGTGCTGGGTGGTTGGACCCTTCAGGGGAGGTTAATTATGAGAGCTCTGATCTTGCACATAGCTAGTACCCCAGGAGTGGGCTGAAGTGACAGGATGAGTTCAGCCCACTCCCTCCTCTGTCTCACCCACGTGATCTTGTCTGCCAGGGGATGACGCAGCACAAAGGCCTCACCAGGAGCAGTCCCTTGATCTTGGGCTTCCAGCTTCCAGAACCATGAGCAAATACATTTATGTTCCCTCTAAATTAACCTGTCTGTGGTATTCTCTACTGTAAACATAAAACAAAATAAGACACGGCCCATCTCCCTTGTATGAGGCAAGGACTTTGTCCACATGGTTTATTCCAATTCCTACACGAGTGCTGGCATACTAAGTATGGGCTAAATGAGTGGTTACCTCCAGGCCTAGGAAACAAACGGTCTTCAGGATCCCGGAGGAACTGCTAGACTCGACAGGGGTACGTGCAACCTTGGGAGGAATTCAGTTCTATGACTGAGGCTCAGAGGCCGGCCCAGGAGGAGAGGAGAGTCCTGTGTCCTGAAAAGAGGATCCCTGTATCTCAGGAAAGATTTGCGGTCAGGGCAAGTTTGGTTCTTATGCTGCGTATGTAAATCCTGTTGCAAGCTGTCTGAGAACTGGCAGACAGGATGGTGGCTGCAGGTGGGCGAATCACTAGGGAACCTGAGGCAGGTGAAGGCACTTTAAATAAGATTGGGGGTTGAAGACAACCAAGATTTTTTAATTACCTAAGGCAGTGTCCAAATTGGCAAGTGATGTGCCGTCCTAAGTTGGCTTGTGTCCCAAAGGTTTAACTGAAATTAAAAAGTGCTGAATTGTTCTTGCCCAGGAGAGTGAAAAGAACGTCAAACGTTTCTCAAAAGCCTTTTCTCTTCCTCCCTGGCTGCCTGAGGATCTTCTGCCATCGTGAATGACACAGTAAACAAGCAGACCAGCAAGTTCTTGACCAACCCACTGCTTCAGAGTAAACAAATGGTCACCATCCTCTTTCATCCTGGGAAAGCAACAAAACCTAAGACAGAAATTTGGGGAGAACATGCCAAAATGTACAACACCACACCAGATGTCATTTTTGTATTTGAATTCAAAACTCCTGTTGATGGTGGTGGCACGACTACTGGTTTTGGTACAATTGGTGATTCCTTGGATTATGCAAAGAACAGTAAATTCAGACATATACTTGCAAGATATGGCCTGTATGAGAAGAAAAAGACCTCATGAAAACAGCAAGGGAAAGAGCAGAATGAAGAAGACAGGGGACTGCAAAGGCCAGTGTTGGTGCTGGCAAAAAGCCAGTGCCTGTCTGCAGTGATGTTCTGAGTTTTTCATGAGAGGATTAATAAAACTAAACACTTCCATGTGGAAAAAAAAAAAAAAGTTTCACAAAAGCATCCGCGGACTGTAATTGCCTATGGAGCTAGATTTAACACCACACTAATGAGGACACCCTCATGTGTTAGGACTGCCACAAACTACTTGTCAACGCTTTTCCCATTATCTGTAAGGGCCCGTGCTCACAAGGCCCCATACCCATGGTTGCAAATGGTTGAATGGGCGACCTGACCCCTGGAGTTGCCTTGGACCCGTGGGTGACAGCTCTGGTCCTTTGGAATGATTTGCAAAATGTTCCAAAATGAAAGAGCCTTTTCTCCCAATCCAAGTACCTCCACAATCTTTCCCCATGTCTGATCTCCATCGCCTTCCCTTGACTTGCGGCGTAATGGACAAACTGAGGTGCTGCGGGGTGATCTCAATACATGATCACTTGTGTCCCTTGAGCACATCTTGGTATGTTTGGAGGCATTAGACACAGAAAAATTAGGCTGATTTCCAATTAGCCTGAAAGTCATGGTGATAAGCTAGTCAAACCACAAAAGCTTTTGAACCTTGCCAAACCTGCTCTATGCCCAGTGTTTTTACCCTTCCTGGTCTCCGTTTAGGTAGATGAAAACTTTGCTTCAGTGGTTACACTGGCTCCAATCAGTGCAGGTGAGGAGGATTCATCAGAGGACAGGAGACCGCCACATGTATCTTTTGGGCAGAATGCAAGTTTCATTTAGTAAGGAGGAAATTATTTTCTTTAGTGTGTCAATTTTTTCAGCTTTATCAAGGGATAATTGACAAATACTAATTGTTTATATTTAAGTTGTACAATGTGATATTTTGATATAGGAACGCATTGTGAAATGATCGCCAAAATCAAGCTAATCAGCATTATCCATCGCATCACATAGTTGCATCTGCATCTCCTCACACACACGTGACATCAGAACATTAAAGATCTACTCTCTCAAAGTTTAAGCACATAATACAGCATTATTGACTATAGTGAAAAATGTACTAAATCTGTATATTAGATTTCTAAAATTTGTTCTTTTTTTTCCCTTTTTCCTTTGTATTGGGGATTGAACCAAGGACTACTCTACCACTGAACTACATGCCCAACTCTTTTTTATTTTTGATTTTGAGAGAGGGTCTCACTAAGTTGCTCAGCTTGGGCTCAAATTTTTAATGCTCCTGCTTCAGCTTCCCCAGTAGCTGGGATTACAGGCATGGGCCACCTCACCTGGCTGGAATTTGTTCACTCTGCCTAACTGAAATTTTGTAATCTTTCACCATCTGCCCATCCCTGGCACCCTAGCTCTTGACAACCATCTGCTTCTATGAGTTTGACTTTCCTATTCCACATATAAGCAAGATCATGCAACATTTGTCTATGTCTAGCTTATTTCATTTAGAATAATGTCCTCTAGGTTCATCCATATTGTCTCAAATGACAGGATTTTTAAAGACTGAATAGTAATCCATTGTATATAGACCATACTTTCTCTACCCATTCATTATGGATCATATATTCGTTACTTTTCTAAAATCAGTGGCTTACAAGACAGCAGATTTAATACAGGACATTTACACATTACAACATTCACACACACAAATCAAATGCAGGAACAGTGCAGAACGTCTATACACTGGAGACCTGAACGGATCCAATCAAGGGCTGGGAGCTCACGGCAATGTCTCAAATAAGTCCATACCGGCACTAAAAGGCTGAAGAAATCTCTACTGGAGGCAGGGAATGACATTCACAGCAGAGATGAGGACCAGAGCTCCCCAAAGCAAGCAGCAGCCAGCCCCCATGACAGCAAGGCCCAAGCTCCTGAGACAACGAGAACCACCAACTTCCCTTCAGGAGAAGCAGCCACAACAGAGCTCCTGGGAAACATCCGGCCCCATCTTCTGCTCCATTCTCCTTTATGTTGTGTCAGCAACAATCCTCAGGTGGCTCCTCTATGCCCAGAACTACACCAGCTCGGTCCAGCTGGGTGTTCCTGCTCAAGTTGACCACAATAATAAGTCCACCACAGTCCACCCCTGTACAACTTGATAACCAGACACATCTCTTTAAAACATCGTCTCCAATGGCAGATTTGTAAAGATATATTGGCCTATTCAGATTCACATTAACAATACAACTATTGCTCTCATTCCACACCAGAAACAATTATTCAAAGGATTCTCAACACTGATTACAAACAGGTGTCCAAAAACTACAACATATATACCAATACACAACTCCATCTTGTCTCTCTTGCTTGTTCTAAAACAAAAATTTGTTTACAAAGTACAATATACCACTCCAGTATATCCACATTAAAAAATATGGCTTCAAATTTTAAAACCCCTTCGGTTTCCATTGACTTTAACAGAACACGGCAACACTAAGAAATGCCCCCAAAGGATCTCCTGCACCTCAAATACACTCTTCCCTTCTGGTCAAAGGCCTCAGGTCATTTTTCCATTGTCCTGTTTCTTCTCCACAACCACATTCTCCTCTGTCCATCCTTGCAGTCCATAGCTCTCCTCTGGTCAAATGCTTCAAGTCACCCTGCTGGCTGGCTGCTCTCGATTTCTAACATAGATCCAGCCAAAAGCCCTCAACAGTAACTGTGCTGTGGTCACAACACCAGACTGTGCTGAAATTTTCTTGCCACACAGGCAGTATCTCCAAACACAAGCAAAATGTAGACTACCCTCTGCCAAAGCACACATATACTGCCTGGGATCCAGCAGCCGTGCAGTCCTTCTCAGCAGAGGCCTCCCAGCCTCATCCTAACCGGCAGCATTTCCATCAGGTACTCTGGCTTTTCACGCTCTGACCAGAGTCTCCCATATAATAAGTTTAGAGCATTCCAGGGCTGCCTCTTCGGCTGGTCTCTCAAAATCTTTCCAAATTCCAAAGACTCTTAAGCCACATGGCCAGGCAACGTTACAGCAAGGACTCTACTTGTCCAGTACAAATTTCATGTATTAGTCACCTTTCTAAAATCAATGGTTTGCAAGAGAGCAGATTTAATACAGGATATTTACACATTACAACATTCACACAAGCCAAATACAGGAACAGTGAAGAATGTCTCTGCACTGCAGACCTGAAAGGATCCAATCAAGAGCTGGGAGCCCATGGCACAGTCTCATGTGAGTCCGTGCCTGCTCCAGAAGGCTGAAGAAATCTATACTGGACCCAGAGTACAACACTCACAGCAGAGATGAAGACCAGAGCTCCCCTGAAGCAAGCAGCAGCCATCCCTGACGACAGCAAGGCCCCACGCTCCTTCTGCGACTAGAACAGCCGAGTTCCCTTCAGGAAAAGCAGCCACAACCTGGTTCTTCTCCTGGGAAACAGCTGATCCCTATCTTCTAGTCCTGTTCTCCTTTATGTTGTGTTGGCAACAATCCTCAGGTGGATCCTCTACACCCAGAACCACACCAACTCAGTTCAGCTGGGCGTGCCTGCTCAAACTGACCACAGTAAAAAGTCCACCACAGATGAACATTTAGGTTGTTACCATGTCTTAGCTATTGTGAACAATGCTGCAATGAACATGAGAATGTAGATGTCTTTTCTAGATACTGACTTCATTTCCTTCGGACAGATATGAAATTGCTGAAGTATTAAGTGCTTTATTTTTACATTTCCTACAGCATGCTGGTTGAGTCCAAGATCTCTGAAGCCAACATGTCTGGGTTCAAATTCCTTCTCTGATACTTGTTAGTTCTCTAATCTAATTAGCAAATTGTTTAATATCTCTGTACCTCAGTGTCATCTGAAAAACGAATTACTGCTTTATTGGTTAGGATTCAACAAATTAATAAATGTAAGACACTCAGAATGGGGCTTGGTGTGCCCAAAAGTTTTAATGATGTTGGTTATTTTTATTGTTTTGTTATTCTTGCTACCATCTCCATCGGTTGATCTGTTCTGATGCAGAAATCAATTTTTCTTCTTTCTTTTTATTCTCCTACATATTTAGTTTTGAAGCTTTTGAGGCCAAGGTGTGGACTGAGTTTTATGGCATTTCTCATTTATTAATCCATCATTGATTCAATCAGTAAAGATCTCAGCAGGTTACAGAATGGCATTGCCAATGCAGGGACTGGCAGGAGTGCTAATTCTGATCTCTGGTGTCCTGGCCTAATGATCAGTGTTGGCGCTGAGTTCCTGACCTGCTGGACACAAGTTCAATGGAGTAATCAAATATACTATATGACAGCAAAGAAAGATGGACTCTTGGAACAGAGTATATCACTTACAATGCTCATTTACGGTTCTCTAGCGACACACCAAGTGGAGGATCCACTGGAAAGAAAGGGAACCCAAATCCAACCCATTAGACTGGAGCATCTCTTTCCAAGGCGCCTTCTAACCAGGCAGAACTCCAACTCAGGTAATCTGTGAAACAGAGATAATTACACCTGCCTGCCCACGTTGCACAGCAACACTGTGAAGATTAATTAAATAATGACTGCCACGAACGTCGGGTTCCTTTGAGATAAATGCTCTACAAATGCAATCGTAGATGATTATTCAGACTTTCTCTCTGTAAATATCAAGACAGACCAGCTTATGAGAGCAGGATCATGCAGACCACATCTGAGCTGTTGAAATTCCCCCAGAGGATAGGAAGCGTGTCTGGAAAATTCCTGACCTGAAAACTAACACAGTACTAGGGAATTTTTGCTTTTCATAGTCATACCAACCTGACAGATGCTTTCTTAGTTGTTATCAGAGTCTAACACCCCTGGTCCCTGCATTTGGAATCCTAGCTTCAGTAGTAACATTGCTCCCTTCCAAAAGATCATCTGTCCCATGACAAGGGTCTCGTTCTGCTGATTCCAATTCGGGCGACCTTATCTTCATCACCAACTGTCCCTGTTTTACTTGCATGCAGGACTTTCAGTGCTAAAGATGGGATAGTGCTGAAAAAACTGGATCAAGTTGGCAAATTTGACATGCTTCTTGATAGTAATGGTGTTAAGTTCTCTTATGACTTCAAAGAATTTATTTCCGAGTCTTGGTAAGCTGTTCTATAAAATACTGGGACTGAAACTGATGGTAATGAGATATTTTGTTCAAGGCATACTTCTAAATGCTTTCTCTTGGTACTCACCATCACTCCTGAAGGAAGGCATTATTATGCTGCCCATTCGATGGAGCCCGGGAGTCTAACTGCCAATGCAGTCAACATTCCGGTCTTCTGAGCTCTGACTAGAATCCCCCGCCAAGCTTGGCTTCCAGCATTCTAGAGCTGCTTCTTCAGCCAGCATCTCTAAACCTGTCTGAAGCCTTCCCACAAGCCTTTTCCAAAGGCTCCTGAACCACATGGTCACATCCAGTCACAGCAATGACCCTACTTCTCTGGTACCAAAATCTATCTAAGTTACTTTCTCATTGCTGGGACAAAATACCCAACACCCACAAATTAAAGGAGAGGTTTATTCAGCTCGCAGTCTGTAGAGGTTTCAGTCCATAGTCAGCTGGCTCCAAGGCAGGCTGGCAGGCCGGAGGGCATCGCAGAGGAGGAAGAGTTTGTGACATGGCAGGCAGGAAGCAGCAGCCTTCCTTCATCTTTCCCTTTTTATTCCATCCATGCTCCAAGTCTATTGACTGGTGCCACCCACGCCCAGTGTGGGTTTTCCCTCTTCAGTGTATCAATTCAGTCACACCCAGAACTGTGCTAAATCAACCAGTAGACTAATCCAGTATTCCACACCCATGACCCAGTATCACACATCCGTGATCCAGTCACTTCAAAAAGCTCCACCTACGAGCCCATGAAACTGGGGGACATAGAAATCTGAGCCATAACAACTGGTGAAGTGGCGGGGCTGTGGTTCCCAGCCAGGAGACCAGGTACCAGGCCCTGTTCTCAAGACGGCGCAAAACCTTCTCTCTATAGGAACTTCACCAATTTGGGTGATCATTTTCATATCAAAAGAATGCATGTGTCTTTATTTCTATCTAATAAAACAACTCAATATATCAAGGTTACAATTCCAGGTTCATACAAGTATTCCTCTGTTTTTTTTTTTTTCTGTAATTAAAAAACACAAACCAGCTTAGGACCCTCTTTGCTAAATGGGCAGCAAATCTATCTCCCTTTCGATTTTTCCTCTGCCACTTAATTGTCTCATGCTTCAGGCTACATGGGACATGAAAGGAATTGGCTACATCTAATTGGAGAGTGCCCTGGAGTCCTCCACTATCTTTACTTCCACTGCTTTTTGCTATTGCCTGCTGATTCTGTGGAAAGCTGGTCCACAGGCCACTCACACTCGGCTGAGCCGTGTCTGGCTCAGGCTCCATCTTTCTGAGATACTTTCTCAGTGTCAGGGTGGCCAGAGAAGACACTGCTCGCTTCACTTCCTGAAACTGCAGCTTTCTATGCCCGGGGTCAGAATCCGGCCAGCTATCTGCTTCCAGATGGATGCGGACCATTCTCTCCTCCACTCCCCAAAGACTCAGATATCCTAGGGCCTGGTTATTTTTTCCTTTTTCAAACCTCAAGCAAAAAGTACTGGTAGAAAAGTCCTTTCTATCTTGCTTGAGCTATCTGTTCACAGGCTAACGGGCAGCTATATTAATCAGACCGGGCCACCATAACAAAATACTGGGTAGTTTATATGACACAGATTTATTCTCTCCTGGTTTTAGAGGCTGGACGTCCAAGGTGATGGTGCCAGCCTGGCTGCATCTCTGGAGAGAACTGTCTCCTTGGCTTATATTTGTCTTCTGTGCACACACACAGTGTGTGTGTGTGTGTGCATGCATGTGTGTGAGAGAGAGAGAAGAGAGATTGCTGAATCTAGTGTCTCTTCCTCTTCTTATAAGGACACTAATTTTATAGCGAGGGGCCCACCCTTATCTAAATCTAATTGTCTCCTAAATGTGCTGTCTCCAAATGACATCGTATTGGGGATTATGGCTCTGACATATACATTTTGAGGGGGACACACAGTTCAGTCTAAAGCAAAAGCTAACTGATTATCTTCTACCCTATCCCCATCCCATAGAGGGAGAATTAACTCGGTAACAAATTGAATTTCCTTATTATGTATGAGACAAAGTAATTTCCAATTTCTCTATTATTTCTGCAAAAAAAAGAACAAAAAATGACTTTAATCTCCAGAAAGGCAACTGTGCTACCTATGAAAAATAGCATCAAAATGATACCTTAACTTACCTAGTTTAGGGCTCGGTGATTTAAGGACTGTCGTTCCAAGCAGCCTTGTCACAGTTATACTCTTACCTTTGATTTTGAATTCAAAATTAGGGTTAAATTGGTTCAATCAAAAGCAAAGGATTATTTTTTCCCATTCTGTAATTAGCCATCACCGCTAGCTGGATACTAATTCCTGTTCATGACACCATTGAGTTCTTTGGCGTATGCGGAATTGCTTGCACGAATCAGGGAGCAGAAAACAGATACCATGTGAAACACAGGGGAAGATGATTGGATTGTCGAGCCAGGAAGATTGGGCCATCTGGACAAATGGTCTCTGATTAACTCTGAATACTGACTGATTGGAGGTGTTCTGTGCATCCAAAAATCCCACTAGTGCTTCTAACACGCGCTGTGTTTGTTTTCATCACGGTGCTCCAGCCACCCACCACTCCAGCTTTGGTGTGATGGGAAAGAAAGAAAGGATGCGTTTAAAACTTTGAAGTACTTTTCTGGTTCCATCATACCTTCCTGGAAACACCATTAATATTTTGTTTTCTTAGTGTTGAAAAGAAAAAAAAAGACAAAAGTTACTTATGGGATCTTATGCTGGAAGGGAGCTGGTACTAATCCCATTTTCTCTAATTTTAGTTGGGTGTCTTGCCTTACGATTGTTGCAAGAATTAAATAAAATGATTTTTGTATGTAAAGCAATCAGCATGGTGTTACATACAACGAATTTTAGTTCATTTTCTTACTTTTATTATCTTCTGGGAAAACATTTTTTACTTTATTGACCTAAGAATGGGCAGCTAAATGAACATTTGTTGAATGAAGATTATCTAGACCAATGGTTTCCAGACTTTTGGATTTCAAGGCCCATTAAAACTTTAAAAAAGGAACTGGGATTGATATGAGGCTTCTAACTTTTTATTTTTCCAAGCTAAGTCTTGTGAAAATTAATTTCCAGCTACCAGCAAGAATGTGGCATTTCAAACACAAAAGGGTGCCTTAGAGATATAATATTTAATTAAAATGGAATAAATTTAACTTATGGAAAAAACATGTCTATTGCTTGCCTTTTTCTCATTTTGCTGAGGAATGGTGGAAGCCTGGCAGCCTGGCATGGGACATGAACTCTCATTTAGAAGTCACTAATCCAGCTCAAATCTTTGCCTTCATAAACCATATGTACCAAGTGGTTGTCAGTCCTAATTTTAGGGATCTTTCGGCATGAGGATTTCACAGTCCTCTTGGCAGCTTGTTCTAAAGTTTAATCAAACTAAGTTATGTCTGAGCCACCAGAGGACTGAATCCAACCAGTAAGAAAAACCAGCCTGATCTGTCTGCTTTCTGGGTGGCCTGTGCCTTTGGGAGGGTTTAAATTTATAATCCAGTCTCTTCATGGTCATTCAGATTTGAAGACAAGCCCTACTCAGAGAAGAACTCTTTGAATTAAGGGGATAAAAAGGTAAGCAATATGTGACTTTCATGGAAGGTTTTTTTTCCCATTCTCTGTAGGCATGGAGAAGTATTCTGAATGTATTTTAAAATACAATTGACCCTCCATGTCCCTGGGGTCTGAATCCAAGGCTTTACTAAGGATCAAAAATAATCAAAAAAATTGCATCTGTACTGAACATGTACATTTTTCCTGTTATTCTCTAAGCAATATAGTATAACAACTACTTACAAAGCAGTTATATTATGTGAAGTACAAATAATGTACAGGTGACTTAAAGTATATGGGAGGATTTGCATAGGTTACGTGCAAATAGCACACCATTTTACATACGAGACTTAAGCATCTGCAGCTCTGGGTATCCATGGGGGACCCTGGAACCAAAAGCCCCCACAGATACTGATGGATGGCTGTAATAATCCCTGTGTCAAGTCATGAGATCTTTAATAGAGTAAACATGGAATTGATCTCTCACTCTCACCACCTGGTGTACCTCCCATGAACCCCAAGTCACCACTTGAGCCACTGGAAATGCTCATCCAAGCATCAAGCTATTATAAAAAGTCTTTACATAGTTAACATAGTTATAAGAAAATAAAATCAGAATATTTCCATTTGACACTTATAATAGCGCAAAAATTCAAAGTAATACCTAGGAAAGTCTACATTCCCTCCAGCGTGACTTTTCCCTCTAGGATTACTTCTATTTGTTAAGGAATTTAATTCATACTACAAATAAGCTCCACAATGGGCCTGAATTTACTTTATCTTTTTAAAATAAAATTACATTACTAAAAATCTACCATTTTTAAAAGTTGGATCTACACAAGACAGCTATTTAATGAGTATGCTTCATAATTTGCATGCATTTGGTGTCTACATATAGCCTCAGAAGGGTGAGATTAGACATAACACAAATTTAACTTGAAATAAATTTAGAGGGTAATCAAAAAATTGATTTGCTTTAAAACTCTCACAG
The DNA here is from genome assembly GCA_004026905.1 of Hystrix cristata. Lineage (NCBI taxonomy): Eukaryota > Metazoa > Chordata > Mammalia > Rodentia > Hystricidae > Hystrix > Hystrix cristata. Next base: position 46,029 of record PVJO010002605.1, read on the forward strand.
TGTAAAAAAATATTTTGAAATAAAGGTTGGAACCAGGCTTTCTTAGATGATGTCTTTTTATTATGCCCCATAATTATCCTTTCTTCACTCCTTACCTAAGATGGTATCTTTTTTTATATCCTGAAATCAAGGGAAAAAAGATCAAACAGAGCAGAATTTTGATTATGCTAGGTTCCTAGAAAACCTCAAGATGTGGGGTCCCTAAATATGAATATGAGCAGAAAATGACCATGAAATATCACACTGTTGTCTCAGCAATTGGGATATTAATTTATATATTTCAATTTTTTTAAATGAAACCTGCCATAAGATAAATCAAATTAATTTTTGTGGACATGTTACAGGCTCATGCATTCATGCCAAGAACCACAAAACTGCTCAAAACACTCTTCCCTTCGTTACTAAGTGCTACTACTGCACTAAATATTTTTCTAGATCTGGATCAATAAAGAAGGTTTATGTTAACAGAAAAGTGCTCCCAAGAATCCAGCAGCCAGCTAAAAAAACCAAAACCAAAAACAAAACAAAAAACAAAAACGAGGAACTATGTCAGCTTTATTCAACATGCACCATGTTAAGCGAAAGCATCATTCTATAGGAAGGGAGTGTGCTCGGGGAAGGAGAAACGCTTTGTTATGCAGGGGAATTCCCTCCATCCTGGTGATGCTGCAACAATTTCTGAAAACTAAAATTACACAATAAAGGTAGATTTCCTCCAAGATATGGGAGTATTTTGAATAAAGTCCTGATTGTACCCTTTAACCTTCTCCCTCAAAAAACAAAATACATTTTAAAAAAACAAAACACAGAAGGATCCAAGACTGTAAGAATTCACTCAATAGTATTCTTGCCAAAAGGAAGATGTATCACTGTTGCAGTAGAAATAGAAATGGCTCTGGTGGGCTTTTACAATTCAGCACCTCTGCTTTTAGCAAATGTACGGAACTGGGACATTACTGGGTCCATATACTGTCAGAAGATTATCTTTTGAATACAAAGCACAAGCTAGACTGCATGAAGGACATTGGAGAGGGGCACAGAAACCCTCAGCTCGGAGAATGGTGGCAAGGTTTAAAGGAAGCCTTTGTTGGGGCAAGTGGAAAGTGAGGCCATGTGAGGATACACATTCCAGGACAAGTTTACGTTACAGTCCTCAAAGGTACAACTATCTGTGTGTGTAAGGACCACATCTCCATAATGCTGCCAGTCTTTCCTAATGTATTACAGCATTAGGACTATTTATAATCAACACAATTATAAATGCTGTAATCATGCAAGTTTGGTGATAGTAATTATGACAGAATAAATAGCACTCAGAATGCCTTTGCTGCAGCTATTCATGTTGGTGGCAAACAGCCAAGGAAGATTTTTAAAAATTTTTTTTCTTTCCTTTTTAGGGAAGCCATCCAAAAGGGTGGAAACTGCCAGTGTTTGCCAGGAGAAATGTTTTATGTACCATTTAAAAATAGACTTCCTACAAGATGTCAGCAAGGTGCATTGCTTCTTTGAATGACTATGATTTATGAATAGTTGGCTGTCTTTAAAGAATAATCACATATATGTTTGTATAAATCCCACATGCAAACATATGCTCACTAGTTCCCGTCCCAGAAAGGCTGAGGCTAGTCCAAGGTTGGTGTGGCCCCCACCAGAGTGAGATCGCGCCTTCCCACCAAAGTGCCTGCGTGCTAGAAAGCTCCTTTTACATCACTCTGCGCAATTACTTATACATTTCTTGCCACTGATGGCGGGTAAAAAAATAAAGTCCAGAGACTTTACTACCTATAATTAAGAGTTCCAGTTATACTAGTGATATAACGATTGAGCTGTTTGAGAAATAGACATTTTATCTTGAGGTTGGTTTTATTTCCTTGTGGCTTAAATTATGAGTGAATGTTTTTCTTATTTCTTACTTTCCCCATAAGTAGTCTTTTCAGCAGTAAAATTATTACTCATTCTTAATAACTACCAGGCAATAAAATGAGATGTCTATTTGGTAGACAGTGGGTGTGCATTCCAATTATTCCATTCATCGTGATTTCAGAAGAGCAAAAGGCAGTGATTTCCTGGGCCTCTGGAGAGGATGGCTTAAAAGACTGCAGGAAGTTAGTACCCATGCTTTGCTTCAGTTCATGATAGCTCTGGGATTGAATAGGCAAAGGCAAATAAAATAAAATCAATGTTCTTACAGTGAGGAGCTCTGTTAAACAAAGCACATTTTGCAGGCTTGTTTTTAGAAGTCCATCCTTTATTGACTCAGCAATGCACATTTCTAGAGGTTTATCCTGAGGAAACTGATACATGGCAGAGATGCAATGTCTGCATATGTCTATTTATTTATAGACATAAAGGTCAAGGTCAAGGACAGCCTGTGTCCTTGTTTACCATAGTCCCTGTTTTGGTTGGGAGCCTGAGAGAGCAAGACTTGCCTGCATACAAGTAGTTTATGTCCAAGATGATCCGAAGGTGCAGGAGGGAGAGAAGAGGGAGGGTTTGGGCTGTTGGGCTCACTCTGTGGCACCCTCCTGAGCATCCCTCGAAGGCCTCCTGGAGTTTCTTTCTGGCAGGACAGGAAGCTGGAGAGTGTCTTCACCAGTTCTGTCTTTCAGAGGTCGAAGGTGCTTGGAGGCAGGAGGATGGTGCTCTGTTTTCTTAGCTTTTAAGCCTCTCAGCACTGGAAAACTCCTGTGCTAGTCTAGACAGACTGCAGGCACTAGGCGAGCCTGAACTCTCGGGCTGCTTTTCACTGCACCTGTCGCTGAAACCAAAGGTGGGCTGAGGAATGGGACCCTGGAGACCAGAGGCATTCAGGGGATCCCAAACTGGTGACTCCCCAAAGATGCAATGATTGGAAACTATGTTCGAAAATTGTTACCTCGTTCTACAACGGAGTACCTTGTACTCATAAGGACTGTGTCTGCATTTATTTATAGACATAAAGAGGCATGTGCCAATAAAAAAAAAGACAGCAGGTTACAAAGCAGTATTTGTACTGTGAGTACATTTTTGTTTAAAAAAAACTATAAATGTAGAGCTGTTCCCCATCATTTCAGAGATACGGACATTTTCCCATCCCATGTGGCACACAGGGCAGCCTGGTGCAAGGGTAGAAGATGGGGAGCGCACGTCAGAGCCGAGCAGCAGCACCCCGTCTGCCTCACTATTTCCATCTGTTTCTGTTACCAGCTGTGATCTCAGTGTGTTTGCCACACGAATTCCGTGTCGTTTGTGTCATTCCCCTTTGCTGTGTTCTAATTATGACTGGAAAGTGGCGATAAGGACAGAGGCTAGCAGTCTATTTGAAGGTGTCAAAGGAAAAATACAGCATTCCTAGTACAAAGTTTGTGCTCGTCATGGGTGGCTGAATATCTTTAAAGATCTTGTCTTTTTTTTTTCCTTAAATCACTTTAAAAGGAATGGTTATAAGGCAAATGGTGATACAAAAGCTGCAGAATCAAATCTACAGCATTTCAATGTATATGAAATGTGATTTGCTCACAACCTTTGAAAACCAGATGATTGCATAAATTGGCGGAGCCCTATATTCCCCAGGAAAAGTGGTTTTCTCTGGATGGTAGAATTTCCAATTATGTTCCTTTGTTGGTTTTTTTTTCCTCAATAAATCTCCAAAAATTATGCTCCTTGAGTAACAGAGCATGATGATGAAGGAGACAGGGACGAAAGATAGAGCATCGTCACTTGCGGTTTTTGTAGAAAGTTTCCATTAATGAGCACTAGCAAAGAAGCAAGAATCTGTTGAAAGAAATAGGCTGTTTCTTAGCGCTTCCCTCCCCCTGAGAGTGCTGGCCAGTTAAATCAGTTCAGCAGGTGAGTCCCTAGATGTGAACTGCCTTCTGCCTGTAACAATGCCAGATGTATTCAGCCGATCAAACTAACATAAACCTGTTGAATGTGGAGCTTTGTGCAAGAACCTCTTTGTTTTCTTTTGCATTACTTTATTAAATAAAGTAGTACTTTATGTCTTGAAAATAAAAGTGCGGTTATTTGCTAATTATTTTAAATGATGTTATTTTAAGTGTGCCATTTATTTTTTAAATGCTCGTGTTCCTTGGCTGACTGTGACCACAATAAATTCTACAAATTGAAGTTAATAAGTATTTAGGCTTTCAGTGCATAAAAAAATAAAGATTGATGGGCACAGAGAAGAACGGGGCATTATTTAAATTTCGTGCATTTTAACGGAAGAAGTGGTTTGGTTGTTGTCCTTCCTTTCTTCAAAGCAATGACTTTCAGGCTTGGATTTGCAGCAGCACCCCAGGGGCGCACCAATTATCCCAAGGGAGGCCTTGGACTTGCCATTGCTTTGTGTTCAGCTCATTGCATTTATTGATTTAATAGGTCCACCTGGACATTTTTCAAAGACAGTAATTGAAAATGCAGGCTGACCGGTTAGCAGGAGCGGTAGGGCCCGGGAGGCAGAGATGGAGGGAGGCGGGCGGCTGCTCATCGGCTCCTCCAGCAGGTAATCTAATGCCAGCCCTGAAGATGCTGGCTCGGGGCTACCTGAAGGCCGGAGGGCAGAAAATAGCTGTGTTCCTCCAGCTCTCCAGCCTCAGAGAAGGCTTCAGAGGTGAGTGAATGGCAGGAAAATCACACTGCAAAACTGTGTTACTTGCCATGAATACAACAAGGTTCAAAACCAAGCATGTTACGGAGACCATCTATTATTCCTTTTCTTTCCTCATGACATAAAATTGATTTTTCTTTTTGTATGTGGGCTGTTTCAAGCTCAATCATTCCAGATCTACTTCTATACATGCATTCTTATTATTGGTAGAAGTAGCAAGATTTTAAAATATTAACTCTTATGAAATATTAACTGCGCTTTCCACCTCTCTGTCAGCATTTCCTTCTACTGTCTCTGTCCCTTCAGTATCTAGGCAATTCTGTGCTCATTATCTCAAGGGAGGATGTGGCTGTGGAGGTGGGAAGTGAGAGCCCGAGCAAGCTGAACTCAAGGCCTGAGGGAAAAGATGAGGGCTTCAAGGAAAAATAAAATCTGGGGGAAGAAGGATATGATAGGGGATTCTAAGGGAACTAGGGCATCTCCGGAAATTGGGAGGGATGTTCCCAACTGGGTGAGGAGAACAGAGAGCAGAAGATGTTTCCTTCCTGTTTCCTTCTGTTAGTAACCACTTAGCCTGCGACAGATCCTTAGAATCAAGTGAGAGATGAGAAAAACTGATTGAATCCAGAGACAGAAGACCAGAGGGGGAGTTCTTAGAGAACACAGGAAGAGGTGCCTTAGCAGTCTCACCGAAAGGAAAAAAACCAACAAAACATTTCTTCAATGAGGCACAGAAACAGCAGGAAGGCACGCATAGTCTACAGGCAGCAGTTGGACAGAAAGAAATGTCACTGGCAACGCATGTGGGTTGACAGCTGAGGACAAGTGGATGCCCAGGAGACACCCACATGGAGCAACATCCCTCGCAACCAGGTGCCCCCATTCCCACCCTACCCACACATCACTACTCTGAATCCCCAGAACGCCACAGGGATGAAACACGAGAGTGTCTGAGATTGAGTCTCTAGGTTTTAAATAGACATTAAAGTTAGTGGTAAAAAAGAAAATACATTTTTATACATCTGAATTGTGAACAAGATTCATGTTCTCTATAGCAGTAGTCCCCAGCCTTGCTGGCACCAGCGGCCAGTTTTGTGGAAGATAATTTTTCCACAGTGGCAGTTTTGGAATGACTCAATTACAATTCATTTATTGTGCACGTTGCTTCTACTATTTTACACTGCAATAGATAATGAAATAATTATACAACTCTTCATAATGAAGAATCAGTGGAAGTTCTGAGCTTGTTTTTCTGGAACTAAACAGTCTTATCTGGGGGTGAGGGGGAGACGCTGACACCTCAAATGTATTGCTTATGTCTGGTCTGCTCTAATCTTCTTTTGGTTGCTGATATTGCAGAAAACCCTGCCTCACAAAGGAAGGATATTGGAAATGGAAGAAGGTTTTTCAGTACTTTTGTGGCAATCTCAGGATATTCTGCCTTCACTTTAACCGGAATAAATGGAGAGTTGAAGTTGTCTCAAACACGCTCTTAAAGTCACCATCATTTGCAATCTCAAGCAGCTGACCTTCTTCTAACGCAGACAAAGTCAATTCACATGGCTTATTCCTGAATCCATTGCAGACTCATTCCTTTACAGTTTGGGGGTCTTTTGTGGTTGGGAAGAGTGCTCAAACTCTTTTGGAAACTGAGATAGGTGGTCATGCCCCAGCTGGGAGAAGAGTGACCCTAGCTCAGTCTCTTTACAAATGTTCTGCTAATGTTTGAAACACATCAAGAATTCCAATGGTAACTCAAGGCCCCCATAATTCCAGTTTGACTTTGAATGCAGCCACTTTATCTGTTGAATTGATCACAGTTTTTATCTACCCCTGAAGAGAAAGACTGACTTCACTGAGCATGTTACATATGTCACCTCAGTGTCACAAAAGGTTTTGTGACCCATTTTGTATCACTGAAATATGCTGTCAGTGGTGATTGTTTTTCTAAAAGAAACCTCTGGAACAGTTCTCATAACTCCAAACTCTAGCCAGTGATCTAGCCTTGGAAAGCCAGCTCACTTCTATGTCTAAGAGAAGATGTGTGTGTTCTGTGTTCATCTCCTCACGGAGCTCTGCAAATGAAAGTAAGTTAAGGGCATGTACTTTAATATGGCTGATAATTTTAATCACATCCTGCAAAACAGTGTTAAATACAGGTAACATTTTTTGGCTGGCTGACATTTCTCTGTGGATGACACAGCACATAGACTCACATATTAAGTAGACCAATTGATCAGATAGCAGAAGTGACCTCTTTGACCTGAGCTGTGAAACCGGAAGGGTGACCAGTCCTGGCAGCCATTCCCTCTGTGCACATGCCAGTATAAAATGAGCCAATTCAGTTTTCCTGACATATAATAATTAAAGACTTGAATTGGTCTTTAGCTGTGGTATTGACTAGAAACAGAGGGGCACACAGCATACTCTCATGCACATCCCCCTAAAAATGTACTACAGAAAAAACAAACATTGTTGCCTTGTCAACATCAGCAGACTTGTTGACCTGGATTGGGTACCATAGTGACTCATTAGTTCTATCTAACAATTGTTAGCTCAATATCGTCTGCTATTTGATCAGTTGGTCTACTTACGGTGCTAGCCAAAAGATGAACATGTACCAGCTTTTGAACTGCATCCTCTCCTAAAAGTTCACAGCAAATGTCTTTAGCAGCAGGCAAGATCAATTCTTTGGTGATAGTAAAGGACTTCTTAGCTTTAGCAATGTGGTTAGCCACTAAAAATGATTCTCCCAGTGTAGGCACATTTGACAAAGTGGTGACCTTCAACAATCACTTCCGTTTTTTGTGTTTATGGTTTTTCTATTGAAAAAGTTCAGAAACGTCTCTTTTAATGCAGGTTGCTTGGTCTTCATTGTGGCACAGAAGTTTTGAAGTTTTCATGGCTTCATTGGACAGCTGGTTGCCCATATGATATAAAGTGGAAGTGGAGAATGTGAAACCATAATTTACATAGAACTTTTGGTATTTTCTTTAAATGCAGCCTTCTTTTTGTTGGTAGTCTTAGAGTCTTCTGCTGTCTCATCTTAGGGTCTTTACCTCTTCTCAAAGAAGCTCTCCAGTGATGTTTGTTTCCTCGACTCATTTTTGCTGGGGTTAGTTTGTGGGTTTAACAAAACCATGACCAAAGCAAGTACACAGTGTTGGAAAGAGGCATGGGTGGAAGTAAATAAAATAATGGGCAGGCCATGCTTGGATGAAAGTAAGTGTTGGATTCTGACTTAAGGCCCGCTACCAGATACAGTTGCACAGTTGAAGTACATCAACTCACTTGCCATTATAAAGCCTGCCACCAGATGCCACTGAATTTTTCTTGCCACTCATTGGTAAGGTTTTGACATGATCAGTGACTGATTTGTTATGGTCTTTGTGTAGTCAAACCTCTCTACTAATCTGTATATGTAGTAGCTTCTTTCCAGGGTTAAGACCACTGCCTCAGCTCCACATCAGATCATCAAACATTAGATTCTCATAAGGAGAACACAACCCAGATCCTTCACAAGCACAGCTCACAGTAGTGTCTGCAATCTTATGAAAATCTAATGCTGTCGCTGATCTGACAGGAGGCAGAGCTCAGGTGGTAATGTGAGCAATGGGGAGCAGCTGTAAATACAGATGAAGCTTTGCTTGCTTGACTGTGGCTCACCTCCTGCTGTGTGGCCTGGTTCCTAGCAAGCCATGAACTGGTACCACTCTGTGGTTCAAGAGTTGGGGGATCCCTGGCCTATAGTGTGGTTTATCTATAACTTATTGTATGGGTACTAGAATTCTTAAACCTGCCATTGTAGACTTTACCATTTCAAAGCATTTCCACAAAGTTGGAAAAAAATAAATCTTCTCCAAAAGTGTTTGCAGTAGACAACAGGGGTTTATCCCTGTAACATAGATGAGGATGCTGGGAAACATGCTAAGAGACTCTAAGGGCCTTATTCAATGTCACACAGTTGACACATCTAGGCTCACTGGACCAGTGCTTCTCAGCCTTTTTCCTTTTTTGATCCATCCTATCACCATATTCTTCTAGCAACTTTTTTCTCAATCTTCTAAAACAAAGTAATGTATTTTTTTAAAAATGAAAGCAGTGGAACAAAGAGCTGCTTTGCTTTTAAGGTCTGACCCACCTACCCCCATTCTTCCTAAATATTCATGGATTAGTAAGATTTTTGTTTGTTTGTTTTTAAGACTTGCCGTGTAGTTTAGACTGGAACTCACTATGTAGTCCAAACTGGCCTCAAACTCACGACGATCTTCCCGCCTCAGCCTCTAGTGCGGGTGTTACAGGTGTGCACCACCATGCCTGGCCTGCATTAGTAAGCTTTTCAAGGGCAATGTCTGCCTCTTATTCATTCCTTATTATGTTCTGAATGAAGTTATGGAGTCATCCCGATTGGTTCATCCATTACAGAGCTGTTAGGGCAACCTAGGCTGCAAATACCCAGAACACAGGGCTAAGCAGAGTTAGGAGACCACTTGCTATCACTCCTCTCTAACTCTAGTGAGAAATATAGTCATTTTTCAAGGTCACAAGTTGAGTAGTATTAAAATGTGTTTTCTTTATTTCCTGTCAAAAATTCTTTCCTAAGCACTATAATGTCAGTTAGCTTGAGGAAAAAAAAATTAAACTTTGATGACTTTAACAACATCCCCTAAGTCCCACTTATAGAAAATAGCCCTTGAGCCAAAACAATTTTTTTCATCTTTTGGCATCTAATGCTATCCTTACTTGAGATGCTTTAAAATTTTGCTTCTACAGAAGAAAAGTAGTCACAGTAGATTTCTCATATTGAAAATGTCAAATTCCTATTTGTTATATGATGATGTAAGTGACTACAAAATACAAATTTCTGGCTGAGGATATAAACTCTATGAAGATTTGGATTCCAATATCTGCAGAGATATGAGTGATAACTCCAAAGTTGCTTTTTGTGAGTTGCTTTGAAATAGTTGTTATGACTGCCATTGTTCACAGCAAGTCTGTATACATGCGTGTCTGAAAGAGAGATTGCAATTGCTGATATTTGTGCTCATATTTGTCACCGTCACCAAACTCCAGAGCGGATATTGCCAAAGGATCTCATTCTCATGCAAGAGATTGTGGCTGGCAACAGGAAGGACAGACACCTGTGCCTGCCGCACATCTCTGTTCCAGGACAGTGCTTGGAAGGTGGGCTTCCTCCACGTCTTCAGCAAGCTCAGCTTTGGCTGCTCTGCAGGGGCATACGACTGACTTACATGCTGTCCACAGCTGCATTCACTCCAGATAGAGCACAGCAAGACGCATGCGGTTCCTAGAGCATTACAGGTGGGGGATACAGCAGCGAAAAGGAGACACACCTCATGCTCTTCTAGAGCTTACATTCCAGAGAGGAAGCAAATACATGAACAAGCTAAATAGTCTCTGCACTGTGCTAAGCATTTAATTGTACCATATCATTTAATTATCAAAACAGCTCATGTGAGTACTATTTCATTTAATGTTATAAATGAGCAAAACGAAAGGACAAAGAAGGTAAGTAACTCTACCCACTATCTCCAAGTCTATGAGAGGCATAAATACTAAACTAGGAAATTTTATTTCAGGGTGTGTTTGTGTCCCCCAAAATTTATAGGTTGAAACCCAATCTCCAGTGTCATGGTATTAGAAGGTGTGGCTTTGGGAGGTGATCAGGTTACAAGGGTGGAGCCCTCATGAATGAGATTAGTGCCCTTATGAAAGAAGCCCCTTACCGTCCCACCATCTGAGGCTGTGGACAGGAGAACCAGGAAGAAGACCCTCACTAGACACCCAGTTTGCTGACACCTTGCTATTGGACTTCCCAGTTGCTAAAACTTCAAGAAACAAATGCTTGTTGTTTGTGGCTCTCAGTCTATGTGGTATTCTATTAAATCACCCAAACAGATTTTTTAAAAAGCTTCATGAGAACCACATTCTAAATTTTAGGACCAGTGGGGAAAGCAGAAATGACAGTATAATGTGACAGGTGGAACAGTTAGGCAGCTTTCCTAGAGGCACATATAGAAAAGGCATCTCATCCAGAATAGGGATGTCCGCAAAGACTTTCTGGAGATGCTGAGGTCTAAGCGGGGTCTTTGGGAATAAATGGGAATTAATTAGAGAATGGAAAGGGAAGAGCACTGTGAAGCCAGACGGCCGCTTTATGCATGGAGCTTGTGGTGGTGTCAGAGAGCCGTAAGACACAAAGCTAAAAAGAGATCCAGGGCTAGATTCTCCAAGGAGGCGTTTGGACTTTTCCTCTAACGGCAATGGGGAGCTATTGTTTGATTTTAGGAGTGTAACATGATCCACTTGCATTTTAGATAATTCCCTTCGGGCTCCTTGTCCACCAGGCATTTGATAGGAGCTGTGTGCCGTCTTTTTCTGCTCTCCAACCCCCAGCTACTAGGAACAACCTATTGTGTCTCCCCAAGGCTCACCCCACAGGGAACACATGCGGTTACTTGACAGGAAGACACAGATTTTGATCTTATTTAACGACAAAGAGTGGCTGGCTAGAAGAAAGTATGGTCTGAAGATATTCCGGATCTTTTTCTGCTCCTGCCTTTACCACATAGACCACAAACCTTCAAATTAAAAAGATATGATTCAGCTGATTTCATTTGACCCTCTCAGGACCCCTCAGCTCCTCACTGGCGCTGGAGCCTTGTGGACACTGCATAACCGGGCAGGAGCCTTGTGTGGGAATGTGAGGCAGTATCAGAGGGCTTTTTCTGACTTCTCTCTATGGAAGAAGCAATTTTTTTAAGTGTGAGGAAACCTTGAAGCTCTGAAATCTGACCGAATTGGATTCAAATTCTTCCTGGGAATGCACATATGAAATGGTAACATGCTAACTCTTTTTCATTCTTTTAAAATAAATGGGGGTGAGGATAAGACTTATATAGACACTTTTTACTTTTTATGCATAAATGAACTCTGGAAGGATATTCAGAAACTGACAAGTGGTATGGGGGCTTGGAAAATGAGAAGTGATAGGAGAAGAAAATTATTCTATGTATTTTTAGTTCTTTGAATCAAAGGATTAAATTATTCATTCACAGGATATCTCACATCTAGAAAGTATATAAATATGACTACTGACTAAATTGTATTGGGAACTGAGATAAAGCATGTGAACTAATAGAGACCCAGAGTACATGGATGAAAGTGATAGCTCAGTGTGTGGTTGTGGCATCAAAGAAGAGTAGACCTGGGAATGTATTTTCGTTTGATCACAGTGCAGAAGGCACAAGATGGTACCAAGAGAAACTTACTGACTTGAGCAATCTGCCACTAAAAAGAGAGTACAGATCCATTCATATTTTCTCTTCCAGAATGACCCACACTCAGCACTTGTCAGTCAGTCACTTGTTTTACTTTCTACCTTCACAAATGAATTAGTTGCGTGGAGAAGCTCCTCATTGTTTCCAAATGAGAAAAATTTGAACATTCTCATTTAAAAAAAAGTCTGTTTAACTGATCTAGAAGTACTGATCTGGAAGTATATACAATTTTCTCCAAATCCCAGACGTTTTGGTTTGTATTAAAAAAAAAAAAACTATTTGAAAAATTTATGGTTAAATAGAAAGTGCCAGAGCCAAACAAATGGCGTCTGTGACAATTAAGTTTAATTATCAATTTGTCTGGCCTGGGAGCTGCCCAGGAGATTAGTAAAGCATATTTCTGTGTGTGTCTGGATGGGTCATGGTGGCATGACTTTGGGTACTATATCTGGTCCTTGGCCCCTTTCTCTCTGGCACTGTTCCTCTGCTCTGCTTTGTGGCTGCCATGAACTGAGCAGCTTTACTCCACCATGCTCTTCTACCATGATGTTTCTGCCTTGAAGCTAGCCCACCATGGACTGAAACCTCTGACACTGTAAGCCAAAGAAACTATTTCCTCTTCTAAATTGTGGGTTTTGGGTATTGGCCCCAGCAATGGGAAAGCTGACTAATACAGAGTCTTGCTGATTTTAAGGCAAGACTTGTAAACTTATTTGAATTCTTGCTAAAAGATGATCAATAGCCACCATGGTTCATGGATTTGAGCTTGACTTCACCTTTGCTTCTAGTTGCAATTTAGCAAATATTTATGAAGGTCTCTTTATGTCGCTAACACTGTTTCAGATACTGAATGGGAAGAAATACTGTATATAATTCGGTTCCTATTCTCCATGAATTTTTTTCTTTTGACAAAAATATCCAAAGTAGCAAGTGAGTCTGCACTTACATATTATAAAACCCCAGAACAGGAAGATACCCATGTTAAATGTGTGGTCACGGAGAGTGGGGAACTTTAGATGAAGTTGGAAGGATTAGGCTCCCAGGATGTGAGAAGACACCAAAATGAATTATTTTCAGTAATAACAATAATCTCTATTTCTTCACAGCAGACAGACTCAAATGTTAATTGTACTTTGCACTGGAAAAATTAAACAGTGAATATAAAGCCATGCAAACATGAGCACAACTAAATCTTTCTGCTTAACCATTTGTTCCTTGTTAAATCACCTTCTTATGAATTGTTATGAGAAAACCGGGGGCAGGAACTGGCTTCTGAAAACAGCAAAATAAACTCTCTGAGGTGCGAAAATGAAATCTCCTTCTATTCTCAGCTTGGGGATGCTGATGGACCTGGACACAACGGGGGCACTCCCGTGGGTGTTGGCCACAGCTCATCACAAGCGCTTTTGGAAGAGCTTGAAAAATGAGCTAAAAAGTGCGGGTTGGTGGGAGGCGGCACTGATTTGAATACTCAGCATTATGGAGACTATACATTTAACGAAGGTTCTCAAACACTTGCCACCTTTTCTGAGAGTAATGTCCTTTAATTTAAAAGTATATATACACACACATACAAATACAGACATACACATCTATGCACATATTCTGTATTCAAATGTTTCATGATTTGAAAACAATAATCCACTGATTAATCTAACACACAATATCGAGAAGCCACAAATGACAAGACTTAAGGCAAGACTTGTAAACACAGTGGACCCTTTTCCCTCCTTGCTTTCCTCCACGTAGCAGGTGCCCGGCTTGCCCACAGTCCCCATGGAGAGCTGTGGCAGGACTGATCATTAAGGAAATGAGAAACGTGAAACAGAGATAGTAGTGCAGGCACTACTGACAGTCAGGTCTTTTGTAAAGTGCATTTCTGAATTTGCACTACAAGGGATTATCGTTAATCCTGGCAGCCAAGGGCAAAGCCTTCGAATTACGCCAGTGGTCACCACAGTAGCTCCAATAAAATTAATGAAATGACTAATTAGATGCAGAATATTATGCTATTGTTACAGTCCACTAAGGAGGAAAAACGTGACAGTCTCTGCTTAAGAAGCTTATGGCCTAAAGGAAATAAAAAACAGACCTCAATTTCCTCTCTTCTCACTTGAGTGAATATATCTTACACCGTTCTATCAAATCAGAAAGGCTCTGTTAGGGAGAATAAGCTCCTTTTAATATGTATGTGGAGAAAAACCTGAAGAGTTAGAGCAGGCGGCAAGTCACCTTTTCCCTGGTGCAGTAATGGTTCATTCTGAGAAACAGCCTTGGCAGAGAGATTGCAAATCCTCTCATTCCCAGTCTTAAATCCAAGCCCGCACTGGCCACCAAAAACACTTCAGAACAGTATCTTCTAAACACAGATAATTAGTAGTTGTGAACCCTCTTAAAAGGATGTTTTATTTTACTTACCTAAATTACTATTATTGTCATTGTAAAATCAGGGTCCTTCACATCTGCTGACTTAATGCTGTGATGCTTTGTGTACCTGAAGAGAGGCTCCAGGAAGAGCTGCATCTGGTGGTTAGAAATGTAACCCTCCAGCTTCTCTCTGAGGGCAGCCCTCTCATTTCAGTAAGAATCGCACTGCACGGGGCTTCCATGCGAGTAGCTGGAATGGAGGGCTGAGGATGGCAAACGAAAGGTTTAAAAATTTCTGAAACAAACGTGATGGCACCTGCAATGAATATTTTCCTTAAGTTGTTTTTGAGTAATAATTGGAAGGCATAATAATTTGAGTAATAATGTGAAGGCCCACAGCACATGGCCTGTTTTAGGACTGGGACTAAATATGTGTGACAAAAGAAGGAATGTAACAGAACAAAGCAAATCTTCCCAGATCCTCCTATCCAGCCAGGTGAACTACCAGAAGGCACTCTCAGACCAACAAGGCCTCCAGATCAGCTTGGGACTGGTCTCCTTTCCCTGCGGCACAACTTGGAATGGTCTTATTTGGCGGCCAGATTTCCATTTCTGCTTTGATCCTTGAATCACCTCTCCTCTAGACCCATGCATCTCTGTCTTATTTTTTCTCTCCAAGTCCTATGATAGGGTGAGGTCAGCCCGTATTGTCTGCTTTTGTGTCTCAGCTATACCCTTTGTTCCTCCTCAATTTTGTGCTCTGAAAGCCTTCAATTTTGTAACTTTAAAAGCCTTCAATTTCACAACTCTGGGGAAAATGCGGTAGTCCTGGGGTGGAGCGCCTGCTGTGGCCTCGGTGGTATGGCCCGGGTACCTGCTGCGGGTGTAGGATGGGCTGGGGATGTTCCCTCGCGGCCCTTGGCAGCAGTGCATTTCAGGAAGCCTGGCACTCCAATTGCTGTTAGCCTTTTGGCTCCAGTAAAGAAAGAAAGCAGACTACAACGTACTCTGGGGAAAGTACTTTCAAAAAAATAACTGGAAACCATATCAAGGTATGTGATACAAATTGCTTTATTATCATAAAGGGTGAATATGACAGAAAATATTATGTGAGACCAACATCTGGGTGTTCACATATTATGGAATTAATGAGATTTAAAGGCCTTTCTGATTTAAAAAAAACAAAATAAAACACATCTTCCCCAGTGGCCTGTCATTGCATCTGAAAATTTACATTTTCATGTCCAGAAGGCCCCTACTCAAACGCAACCATCTTTTCTGGGAAGTGCACATACAAATTAATCACCATCAATCTATGAGACACAGTAAGAGATTCTGTGTCCTAGCAGAACAGGATCCAAAAAAAAAATATGAAGAAAGAATGTTTAAACACAGAGCGGGTTGAGATCATCTCAGAACTGTGCTGACCAATAAGATGGACACGGGTCCCCCGTGGCTGCTTAAACTTTAGTGAATTAAAATAAAATAAAATAACTTAGTTCCTCTGTCACGTCAGACACACTTGGAGGGCGCAGCAGCCAATGACTACCACATCAGACTGCACTCACAGGACACTTCTCTCATTGCACAGCTCTGGCCTGGAGTGTAGAGCACTTAGTGGTGAAAATATACCTAAATGAACTACTTCTGTGTTGTGTTTCAAATCCATAACATAGTGAAGAAAGTGCTGGAAAAGAGGTAGGGGAAGGGAAGAGCTCTAACAGAAAAATAGGATCACATAAAGCAGGGGTGGCAGGTAGACCAAAGATGAACATTACCTGTTCCAACATTTTATTTGAAGTCTTCTGTTCACATAGTCTATTAGGAAAAGGCAGGATTTCTCAGCAAGTCAGGTCAGGGATCAAATTCTGGATCTGCCAGATACTACATGGGTGCCTGTGGGCAAGTCATTTAACTCTTCTTAGTCTTTCCTTATCTATAGAATTGAGACTGTGGTTTCTACCTTATACCATTGTTATGAAGATTAAATATAACGCACATGGTATATTGTAGGTGTTCAATAAATTGGACCTGTGATCTCGCAGAGCCTTCTTACCTTGCGTGGGACCACTGACATCTTTGTATCTGTCTCTGTGACCAACATGTAGGAGGCATTCCATTAGTACTGTAGTTGGATTTAATTGAACTGGAGTATTCCCATCTCTCTTTTTTACACACTAAATTTCAATATGAATGAAGACTCAGTGGAAGATTCTGTGAAAACTCTGATGTTATTAGCATAGCAGGAGTAATTAACATGAAATAGGATCAGAAGACAACAATCCCTTAGAAACTAATCCTTTTAAGTTAATGGAATTGAAATGTTATAATTCATGAAATAGCACTTAAATAATATCGCTTGGACAGTTAACGGCTTACTATTTATATTTGTTGAATTTTTATAATTATATCCTTCACAGAATTGCTTGAGGGCACAAGTACAAAGAATTAATACATTAATTATCATAAATGAATCATCAAACAGCAACAGTAATAAACAGCTTAAGCTAATATCTTCAAAAAAACCAAAACAAAACAAGCCAGTAGCCTCAGCACTTCTCTACTGAGAAAAGGTGGTTCTAAGAGAGGCCTGTTGGTAGAATGTGGGATGTGAAATGGAGTGACATGGTTTGGTCCCTTCCACTGCCTTCATATTTAAACTGATATAGACAGAAGCTCCTTACCGTCTACCTCTTAGGAAGATGTTTTATAGCTTTCCTTGGGCCTGCGCTCATCATTGTGCCTTTTCTTTTCCTTACTGATATAAAAAACTGTCACCAATCTGCTCAGAGGTACTAATAAGCAACATCTGGGTCTTTGCTTCCAAATTTTTCAAGTGAGACATTTGAGAGTTTCAGATGAAAACTTTTTCAATTTGACTCCGAGTTGTCCAGAACCACTCAGGATCTTGGTGAACCAAAAGAGAAGGATGTGAACAGACACATGAAGAGATCTGATTCATTCTCTCCCAGCCCTAACTCTCCCTTCTCAACTATGGTTAAGCCAGCACAGCACAATTTTTACATACTTAATAGGTTTGCGGTAATTGGTTTGAAGAAAAGGCTCCAACAATATAACTACTGTAAGGATTTTGAAAATCATCAAATTAGATCATCCTAAAGGTTCTGTTTGCTTAAAACCTGTCTTTCTCGATCTGCACTGCCAGTTTATATCCCCAGTCAGGTTCAATGACTTTGTGGGAAACCTTGACATTTGAAGAAAAATATCCATAGAGGATCCCAATTTGCAGCCAGGGTTGGCTTCTACTGTTTAGTCTACTGTACTGATCTCTTTTTAAGCAGAAATGAGTAGAGGCAGCATCTCACATCTTTTTACAAGAGAACAAAGTTTGCCCAGGAGAATTGGTGTTTATGGAGATTATTTTATCCTTTCCATGTTCTTACATAAACCAACACCCTCACCTCCATACTTACCAAGTAATCATTGCTGTGACTCTCAAACAATTTTACTTCATCATTTAACTCTACTAACTTCTGTTATCCAGAAGAGTTGTTTCACTTAATGAAGATGGATTATTTTAGTAAACCTGCAAACTCTCAAATGTAGATTGGGCACGACTTGTAGAGTTGAGATTGATACACAAGCGTGAGTGTATCTTTGGCCCTCCGTGTGTGATTCTTGGGGGAAAAAATATGGAATCTATCACGCCTCATACTCAGTATTCCCAAAGAAAGATTGCTGCCCCATCAGGAATCTAGACAAAATTCTAATGTGTTTCAAAACGTGTAAACACTCAGTTGCTGCTGCTGTCACACACTCTGAGCTGGGTGTCTGGTATTACTGTGAGACCAAGAGCAGTTAAGAGGGTCATCATTCCAGTGTCTTTTTCTTACCACTTTTCGTGCTCCAGTTAAGTGGCCACTACGTTGGTAAGCAAGCAACAGTAAATAAAGAAAACGCTGCTACCTTCTCTTCTGAACAGCTGGAGACAGCATTGGTGAGGGTGACCGAGTCAGAGAAAACAGATTCTGCTCACTTCCTTAATTCTTCCCTCTGTCCTCCCTTCCTGGACTCTCTCCTTTCTCTGGCCCTTTCTGAACATTCGAGGAAGAAAAAAAAAAAAAGTAGATCATATTATGAATATCTATATACCTTAACTTAGCATGATCGACCCTTAACACTTTTTCAATATTTGACCCAGTACATATTTTAAGAAATAGACATTCCTAGATAGAGTTGAAGCTGCCTATGTAATGACCCTGCCTTTAACCATACTCTGTCCATGGTCCTCAGGCTCCACGCTAGAATTACCAAGAGATTTAAAACTCCCTTTGCCCGAGGCTCATCTCATACTAATTAAATCCGAAGGTCTGCAGAGGCAGCCATGAGTATTTTTTAAACTCCCTGGGTAATTATACAACGTATAGAATTTGAAAAACACTGCCCTATCTTCTACTCAAAAAGTAATTGCCATATTATATCTGATGTTTATGTTTTTACTACATATGTATTTATATACAATATAGTTTTTCATGTTTTAAAATGTAGAGATTGCATAATACTGTGGGTTCTATCACATGCCTTTTATACTCAATATTACCTTTGAGTTTTATACATATTGATGTATATGGTGGGCCTAATATGGTCAACTTGAGCCAGAACGCCCAGCTGGACTGAGCTGGTGTGATGCTGGGCATAGAGGATCCACCTGAGGGTTGTCGCGGATGCAACATAAGGCAGAGTGGGAGCGGTAGCTAGTTGGTGGGCTGTTTCCCAGGAGAAGCTCTGCTGCAGCTGGTTCTCCTGAAAGGAACTCAGCTGTTCTCATCAAGGAAGGAGCTCGGGGCCTTGCTGTCATCGAGGATGGCTGCTGTTGCTTTGGAGGAGCTCTGGTTGTCATCTCTGCTGCGAGCATCGTATCCTGGTTCCAGGGAAGATCTTTTCAGCCATCATGTGCAGACATGGACGTACATGGGACAGTGCTGTGGGCTCCCAGCCCTCAATTGGATCTTTTGGGTCTCCAGTGCATAGATGGACATTCAGCACCTTCTGCATTTGGCTTCTGGGTGAATATTGTAAATGTCCCCTACTAAATCTGCTCTCTTGAAACCATTGGTTCTAGCAAACCTAACTAACAAAATGTATATAAGTATAGTCTGTTCATTTCAACTTTTTATATTCAATTTGTAACTAAAATCACATTATCAGTTCACTTTCTTATTGATAGATACTGATAATGTAACTTTTCATTTATGAATTTGGTTCATTTCTCCATTTATTTCGGTGATTCTTTTTACATTTTGGTAAAGATCTTGCATATCTTGTGTTGGCTTCATTCTTAAATATCTAAAGTTTTCTACTATTGTAAGGAATGTCCTTTATCACATGTTTTGTCATTAGTTCATAAAAATAAAATTAGTGCCTTTGGGTTGATTTTGTGTCCAGCAACCTTGGTGAATTTTCTTAGTAGCTCTAACAGATTTTTGTGCAGATTGTTAGATCTCATTTGGAGACAATCATATCACCTGTAAATAGTGACAGTTTTCTTTCTGAACTGTATAAATGTTGTGCCTTTCTTTTATCTTACTGCATTGTTTAGAACTTCTAGCATAATATTCAATAAAATCCTTTTCCTAGACTACAAAGAAAGTACTTCTAATGTTTTAAAAATTATGTTTGCCATAGGTTTTTATGTGAGATCCTCTTATAAGTTTAGAAACTTGTCTTCTTATTTTTCTAAGAGTTTTAACATGAAAAGATGCTGAATTTTATCATGTACTTTTAAAAATCAGAATCAAATCATACAACTAGTGTTATTATGGAAAGCACCTGGTATAAGCCTCATAATCCAATTTCCGAGACCACCATTTCCAATTATTTTACCTATTTCTTCTGGTATTTTCCTCCCCTTTAAAATAATTACAAGTATATATGCATATTTTTGTTTGTTCCGTAATCTGCTTTATTTGAAATTAACACAGATCTCCGGTTTTCTTTTGATTGGCGTTAGTGTGGTATATTTTTCTCTAACCCTTTACTTTTAATTTAGTCTTTATATTTAAAGTAGTTTTCTGGCTGCAGTATGTGGTTGGAGTTTTTTAGTTAAACCACTTTGACAATCTGTCTTATAATTACTGCATTTATATAATTACATTTAAATATTAATTTACTGATATTAGATTTAGATACGATATTTGTAAAGTTTTTTGTCTGTTGCATTTATTCTTTTTCAACTTATTTTTCTTCTCTGGTTTTAACTGAATATTTCATAATTCCATTTTCTCTCAGCTTATCAATTGCACTTTTTTAGAAACCCATTTTTTTAGTGATTTCTCTTGAATTTGCAGCACACATTTACAACTAATTTGAATCTATTTTCAAATAGCACTATATCATTTCACGAATAGTACAATGACTTTAAAACAAAATATGACACTTTCTCCCTCCTACCTCTTTATGAGATTGCTCTTATTGATTTCAATTATTGATTACTATAATTACCTAATATTGTTGTCCCTTGGAATCCATGGGGAGTTGGTTCCAGGACTCTCTGTGAGTATCAAAATCTGCAAATGCTCAAGCTCTTTATATAAAATGGCATTGACTTTGCATTTATATACAATGGCATTGCTAGATCACTTATAATACCAAATACAATGTAATTGTAAATGCTATGTAAATGGTTGTTGTTATGGTTTGTGTCTAGATGTCCCCCCAAAGCCTCATGTGGTAAGAGATAGCTGGATCTAGAGTGTGTGATTACTAAATTGATCCATTGATTGGTTTGGCATGGTTCTGCTGGGATCAAGGATGTGAGACTGAGATTGGGGGTGGGAGTGCGGGCCGCCCTGGAGACAGGTAGCCTAGATAAAAGATACAGGAAGAGGCTAATTAGCTGCTTGTTTGCATTGTTTATTTGCATACATTCCTTGCATTTCCTCACTTTACTTTGCTGCCTGTCGGTCGGCTGCCAGTCCGCCCTGCCTCTGCCATGCCGCCCTGCCTCGGACCCAGCGAACTATAGACTGAAACCTCTGCAGACTGTGAGCTAATAAACCTTTCTTCTCCTAACTTTGGGTGTCGGGTATTCTGTCCCAGCAACGAAAGAAAAGTAACTGAAACAGTTGTCATAATGTATTGTTGAAGAAATAATAACAAGAAAAGAAGTCTGTACAAGTTTAGTACTGATACATTTTTCTTCCAAATATTTTTCATCCATGGCTGGTAGAAACCACAGATACAGAAGCCTGACTATATATTAGTACTATTACAGTTTTAAACAGTTCATTGTATTAGTCAGCTTTCCATTTCTGGTACAAAATACTTGACAAATGGAATTTAAAGGAGAGGTTTAATTTGGCTTGCAGTTTCAGAGTGCTTAGTTCATGGTCAGCTGGCTCCAACACAGGAGCATGATGACAGATGAGTGTGATGGAGCAAAGCTGCTCACTTCATGGTGGGCAGGAAACAGAACAGCCAAAAAAAGACATGCCCCATTGTTCCACCAGTTGGGCCCTGTCTCTTAATAGCACATCTTGAGTTAATTCACTGATGAACATAGTCCTGCAATGAACCAATTTCCTTTCCAGAAGCTTCCTAATCCAGTCAAATTGCAATTAAGCTCAATGATCACATAGTTCTTAGATCAATTAAGAGTAAGATAACATAGTTTACTTATATGTTATTTCTCTGATAGTCTTGCTTTTTCCTTAAAGATGCAAATTTCTAACCGTATAATTTTCTTGTTTGAAGAGTTTTTTACCTTTTTTGTGGTGGGCGGGGGTCAGGCAATGGATTCCCTCAGGTTTTTCAGAAAAATATTTCTTATTTCTCAAAGACAGTTTTCCTGGATGAAGAATTCAAGTTTGGTGGCATTTTCTTTTCAACATTCTAATTTAAACATTTTACACCACTCTTTCTATTTGCCTGATGTCCAGACAGAAGTCTTGTACCACTTTTATCTTTGTTTCTCCATAGGTAAGACTTATTTCTGGTTTCTTTTAATATTTTTTTTCTTGGTTTTTGGTTCCCCGTGGCTTGAATGTGATATGCCTACATTGTTTGTTTGTTTGTTTGTTTGTTTTACTATTTACCATACTTGGTGTTCTCTGAGCATCTAGAATTTGTGATTTGGTGGCTTTGAAAAATTCTTAGCCATTATTACTTCAATTATTTCTTCTTTCTTTCATTCTTGTATTTTAATTATACATATTTATGCTTTTGCAGTTTTCCACAGTCACTTTTGGATGTTCCATTGTTTTAAAATTATTTTTTCCTTTGCATTTCAATTTAGGAAGTTTCTAGTTGCCTGTATTCAGACTCTGATTTTTTTTCCTTAGCTTTATCAAATTTACTGCTGAGCAAATCAAAGGTATTCTTAATTGCTATTCTAGTATTTTTTGCTTCTATCATTTTCTTCTAGTATTTTTTTACTTCTATCACTTTCTTCTAGTTCTTTCCTGGAATTTCTGTGTCTCTGCTTACATTGCTGTCTGTTTTTGCATGCAGTCTACTCTTTCCATTAGAGTGGTTAGCATATTAACCATAGTTCTTTTCAATTCCCTGTCTTATAATTCCCACATTTTTTCATCTCTGAATCTGGTTCTGGTTCTGACGATTGCTTTCTCTGTTCAGATTCCTCTTACTGTCTTTTGGCGTCCTCATAATCTTTTTCTGAAAGCTGGAAATGTGTCTGATGATATGAGTTCAAGAATAGGCCTGCATGAGGATGTATGTGGATTTGGCTGGGAGTTGGGCTGCCTTATGGTCTGAATGTTTAGGCACCCTTATATGTACCCTATTCAGATGTTGAAACCTAAGTTCCAATGTGACAGTATTGAAATGAGGTCCTAAGAGGCGGTCAGTTCATAGGGCTGAGCCTTCATGAATGGGATTGGTGCCCTTATGAAAGAGGCCCAGGGGTCCTCATGTGTCCATTCTACCATGTGAAGACACAGCTAGAAGACACCAACCATCTTTGAAGGAGAGAGCCAGCCTTCCCCAGACACTGAATTTACTGATGCCTTGATTTTGGACTTCTCAGGCCCCAGAGCTGTGAGCAATACATTTCTATTATTTATAAATTACTTAACCTAAAATGGCTTGTTATATTCCTGTTAATGTTTTCTGTAGCTAGAGGGGCCATGGGCTTCCAGCTCCTCCAGAGTCCTTTGTCTTGCTAAACACTGGGCTTCTGTTAGTCCTCCTTCTTGCAGACTGTCTGTGTCTTGCAGCACGTTCAGCAGTGTCCATGGCTATTCTGGAGCCCTGTGGTGGGTGCTAAAGTGTGTGGGAGGCGAGGAGTTCTATAGCTTTCCAATTAAATTAAATCTCAGTCTGTTTTTGAGCCTATGCCCCATGTCTTTTCCCTTCAGAAGTATGTCACCAGCAGTACAGCTTTTCTCCTCTCTCCCCTACTCCTGCCTTTTCCTGGCTGCAGTATTTCCAGTCTAATTCCTCAAGTTCCGACTTTTATTGACTCCATTTCTCCTCCCCCTTTCCATAAACCAGGAGGATTAAAGGAGTCTAGAGCTGAAGGAATCTCTTTTCTCTCACTGGGATAAGGCTCTGGCGGTCTTTGCTTTGGAGAGGAGCTCTCTGAGTGTATTTCACAATGTGTCCTCTTGTCCTCCCCTGCCAGAACCACAAGGGAACCTCTCTTGGATCTCTACTGGCAGAGTTCCTGGAGTTCCTGGACTCTGAAGACATGCCCTGCCCCTGACCCAAACTGGGTCCTCCAGGAGTTTCTGACATTCAGATGATTTTGTGCTCAGCTTCAGCAATCCATCAACATTACCACGTGAGTATTCCTCACAGCAGGTTCTGCTGCTCATCCTCAGACCTCAGCTACAACTCTACAAATGTACCCACCTCCCACATTCCAGGTAGCACTTTACGCCATAAGCTCAGGTCTGTGGCGGGTCCAAGAAACTTCATTGGCTTTTAGCTCATCTGCATCTATCTTGTCGAGCTCTTTACATGTCTGAAGGGAAAGAAAACCCTTGACTCAGACTTTTCACTGTCCCTTTCAAGGATCCTGGATTCATGTGGAAGAAGGATATGTAGGGAATGGAGACAGGCCCCATTCCATTTTCCCAGCTGCCCCAGAATCATTTTGTATACACACCTTGAGGTTTCAGTTTTGTTTTTGTACTGTGGGAATTTCCTTTGCTTTTTAGTATTCTTAGTTCTAAATTTTGGGGGTCTTTTTTTTTTTTTTGGTTTTTTGAGACAGAGTCTCACTATGTAGTTGAGGCTGGCCTTGAACTTGCTATGTAGCCTACGTTGACCTCGAACTCATGCGATTTTCCCACCTCAGCCTCCTGAGTGCTGGAATTACAGGTTTGCGCCACTACTCCTGGCTCAGCTCTAAATTTATAAGTATATGCATTTATGTTCACCTGGATTTTCTGGGTGCTTTGCACCTGGGGGATTTACAGATTATTTAGTCTGAAATGAGTCTGCTGAAATGAGTCCCTAACCAATTTTTCATTGAAATAAGGGAGTTTGACCTGAAGCCCAGAAATTAAAGTTGACACTTGACATCTCACCGGCACAGGCAAAGTACATTGCTGCTCTGTCCTGACAGCCACATTGTGGTGAATACAAGGATCCTCTTTGCACGAGTCGGGTCATGAGCCCCATGGGAAGACAACAGTGATTCGACAAACTCTTTGCCCAAGCTTCTGTGTATGATCCTGATAATACTTCTATTCTTGAGACCATAACCTTCACTTCTGGGTTTCGTTTAGGCTCTTTATGTTGCACCTGTCAACTCCATCCTAAGCAATGTTGGGCTAGATTTTGACCGACTCAGATTAGCTTCCCCCACTTCTCACTCCTCCCCCTGCCTTATCCGAAGCTTTCAGTTTATGACTTTTCCCCCAGAGAAGGGATTTCACAAATCCTATCTCCTTCTTGGTATATAGTTTGCTCTTTTTTCAATATATGGCTTTGACCCAGGGATGTTAAATCTGTACAATTACTTTAAAGAACTATGGTCTACCCAATAGTCAATCCCAGGGACCTAATTTACCCAGCCGCCCTAAGATCTTAGCTGGGAGAGAAAGTGCGTGTGGAGAAGAATTAAAGGATTTCATCAAATATTCGAATTGATTGAGTTTAGTCATTGGAAGAAGGAATGGACGGAAATGTCTTTCTACAACTCCTAAGGAAGAAACCTTGTGTGTTGGAGTATGGAAGGGTAATATTTGAATATTTTAAAAGACCACTTTATGTTTTAAGTATTTCCTTTCTCTTGAGATAAGAATATTAAAACTTTAATTTCTGGGCTTCAGGTCGAACTCCCTTAACAAGCACTATGGGTGGTATGGCTGCTGGTCTCACACAAGAGCTGCTCATCAAAGAGTCTTTTGAAACTGAATCCACAGCAGAGGCCCTTGCAATGGAGCTAAGGTTGCCCACATGGGAGGCTGGTTAATTCAATTACAAATCAAACTGCAAAGCAACAGCAATTCTGCAAGTTCCCAAGATGCCCATAATGAGGAATCATTTTTTTCTTTAGAAGGGCTGAAAGCAGGCCAACTTTAAGAAATCCTGCTAATCTTAAATTCGTAAGTGCATATTTCTGTGTAGACATGGTAGAGTGGTTAATGACAAGAAGAAAGGCAATTCTTTAGTAGGGAAAGTGAAGAACATTCAAATATGATGTCATATCCCACTCAGGCTCTCAGTGTCAACCTTTCAAGTCAACTAAACTCTGGAGAGATGAACATTTCTTTAAACCGTTAAAAACAGTAAGTCCTCAGCCCTTCTTTCTAGTATCTATTGCAAACAAAAGCCTTGTTGCAAGTACCTCTTACTTCCTTGCACCTTTCAAAATAGATTGACTTAGAAACAAAGTACTCAAGACTAGATGGAGACCATATCTTGTGACTAGCGACTGACTTGTTCCCAGGCAAAAGAATTTCCTGGAATCAACGATTAAGTTGTGTTGACATAGGCTGTTTCGAATCTTTGGCAGAAACTTTTGAGATTTCATTATTAAGGGAAACAGACCTTTCAACCTCCTATTGGAGGCCTCACAGGCTCTTCTGTATGCTTCGGTTTCAGTGGTTCCCTGGGGACCCTGAACAGCAACTCTACCCTCTTTATTAGACTACTAATCCCTCGCCATCAATTCAGCCTCAGATGGACTTCACCTCTCTAAGGAACTTACCCTGGCTCTCCTTTCCCTACTCCTGTTGCCCACTTCAGGGGTCCCAACCTGGACTGGAGTCTCTCTCTTGTTCAGTATTGCTTAAAATCATACCCTTGAAAGCCCATCTCCCTTTCAAGGTTATAAGTTCCCAGAGAGCAAAAACTTTGTCTTGGTAAAATATCCTCTTCTGTTATGAATAAAATAAAAAATATCTAGTATACAACAAACTGTTTGAGTTTTTATGCAATTTTATGAAGCATTGTGTAACGCAGAAATGCACATGTGTCATACTTGCACAGGTTAATTTTCTGACAGTGAACACAGCCACGTATCCAGCACCCCGATCAAGAATGGATCATTGTCAGGACCCCAGAATCCTCCCTTTGTGCTCCTCAATCGTGTCCACTTCCTCAAAACTAACACTGATCCTGACTTCTAATGCTGAGAATTAGTGTTGCCCATTTTTGGACTTTATATAGATGAAATAATACAGTTTGAATTCTTTTTGTTTCTTTGATAAAACATTACGTTTGTAAAGTATCCAAGTATTTTTGGGCATGTCACTGTAGCTAATTTTCTAGCTTGATAGTATTCTATTATAGAAATATACCATAATTTGTCCAGTCTGCTCTTTTTGGGTACTTTTCAATTTGGGGCTATTATGAATAGTGCTGATATAAACATTCTTATAAAAGTACATGATGTTAAGAGATGAAGTTAAATGCATTAATTATTTTTCTTTCTAGTACAAGGGACAGAACCCATGGCCTTCTCACTTAGGTACATTCCCACCTGTTGCTTTTGAGACAGGATCTTGCCAAGTTGTGAAACTGCTCAGGCTGGGCTCAAACTTGCAACCCTTTTGCCTCAGCCTCCCAGAATGCTGGAATTATAGGCCTTTCCCACCGCACCTCATTTTTAAAGAGTGTATTTGAGCAGACAATAACTCATGAATCAGGTAGCTCCAGACTGCACTGAGAAGGCTCAAGGAGAAAACATTTATGATGTTCTCTCCAAAATAAAGCAAATAAAATATGTGATTGCCCAAAGTCCAAAGCCCCTAGCCAGAGGTTAGTTTAGTGGTTTTCGATTGCTTAGCTTAGGTTTTCTTTCACTGTTTGCACTAGGTTGATCTTGGTTTGCTTGTGTGGGACTCCAACTTGTGGGAACCATCACAGCTATATGACTTCCCAATTAATTTTTTAACAGTGTATTTCGGTGCACATATATTTGCATTTCTAAGATAAAAACTGATATACTGTGTTATAGGTTTCACATATTTTCAGCTTTCATAGAAATTGCCAGATTTCCAAAGCAGCTGTGCCAATTTTCACTTCCATCAATAGCATGTGAGAGTTCAACAAATGTGTTTTGAAACCATTAATAAATAAGTAAAGGAATTAAGAGTGTTTGTTTCCTCCCCAAGCTTGTGTTTTAAGCGAGACAGTCTTCCTGGCTACCCTGAAAAAAAGTCTTTTATTTCTTCTTTTAAAAATTTTCTTCTTATATTTATAAATGAGTGGCTTAACTTAGGGCTAAAAGGAAATGCATATAAATGTTTCCTATGAGAAAAGTCCCAAGTCGTTGAAATAAAGCTATAATGTGTATATTTCCTTTCTTGTCTTTATATTGTAACTGCTGAGTGCCAAAGTGGGAGCAACTAGCTTTGCCGGAGTATCAGTTTGTGACTAATTCTGAGAGTATATTTAATTTTTCAAACCCATGTGAATAATAGATATCCTCCTTTGTGGGATCACTTAGATTCTCTTGCTGTAAATATGTCCTAATCAGAAGTAATTGTGAATTTAAAACAGAGACCAATTAAAATGCAGTTTTATTT
The DNA here is from genome assembly GCA_004026905.1 of Hystrix cristata. Classification (NCBI taxonomy): domain Eukaryota; kingdom Metazoa; phylum Chordata; class Mammalia; order Rodentia; family Hystricidae; genus Hystrix; species Hystrix cristata. The sequence goes on from PVJO010002605.1 coordinate 74,246, forward strand.
GCTGGTGTGAAGGCCTGTCTGCGATGGGCCAACCTCGGAGCCCGGCAGCCACATTACATTATCTGGTCCGAGCATCCTCCAGTCTCCGGGTGAAAGGGATGGAGTCAAGGGGAAACACTAAGTGTTGCTGAGAGGGGAGGTCATTTACTCAGGAATCAGCACTGCTCTCTTTTTTCTTTTTTTTTTGGTGTCGGGAATTGAACTCAGGGGTTTGAACTTGCTAGGCAAGCACTCTAACCACTGAGTAACTCCCCAGCCCCTTAGCTCTCCTCTCTGAGATTGCTACTTAACTGGCTTTCCCCTCCAGAATGACTGTGCAGTTTGCTGGAGGGCAGCTTTCTAGCATAGAATCAAGGGAGGCTGGCCTTGCAGTTTAGTCCATTTGCACTTATTCATGGGGTCTCCTCCTCTTTGATGTGTTTCAGGAGACCGGACTGAGCAGCCTCCTGTGCAGCCCTGCGCTGGACTTGTCAAGTAGTTGTTGCCACCACTGCAGTACTATGATTTATGAGGACACGTGGAGCCAGCCCTGCCTCAAATCACATCTCCGCAGCTCAGCTGCACGACCTGGCCCAAAAACCTGGCGAAAGTGGGACCGGCCAAAGCTCAGGGGGTTAGTTTCAAAGACCAGAGAAAATTTAGTGGCCATGTAGAAAGGTTTTAAATCTTTGAGCTTTTTGCCATGCTTCAAACACCTCTAACATGCAGGCCTGCATAGGGGTGAAAGAATGGTGTACTTCTGCCTGTTGACATCAATAGGATAAAAATACTCTGTCCCTGCACTGTGATTTCTGATACAAATAGTTTCTATAAACGGTGAGATACAGGCTGAATTAAACAGGCCAGAGTTTCATTGTCTTTAAATTGGATCTTGGTGGACTAATGGAATTCAATTCAATGGATACTTATTTAAAACCCACAGTGGATGAGGCAAATAGAAAATTTCTGCTTCTATCAAGCTTTTAATTCCATACTATATTGACATAAAATAGGTACCCAGGACCCCTACTGGGTCTGTACCTGTCTTCCCTGGGAAGCAAAGCTTTTCTACTTTTATACCCCAGGACAGGGCAGGTAGAGAGGATTGTGGGGCCCACAGGCAAGACCCCTGAAACTAAGACCTCCAGAGAAAGAGAAAGCACCAAATACTATTGTTTCATCCCCAAGGAGAGTGCCCTGACATAGATAAATTTAAAGGATATTTTCCCTTTCTGGACACAAAGTTGGTACCAGTGAAGTGTCAGCAAGGAAAAAAATTTATTTTCCTCTACTCTCTTATGTTAGAAATAGGGACCTGAAAATTGAGCTAATGAAAAAGATTAATACGAAAGTTGGCAGGCAATTTTTATTAATATTTTATATGCATAAAACATGAAGTTCAAAGAAATGGTTAGGTTCCAGAGTTTGTATTCCCCTTTTGACAAAAGAAAGACAGTTTGGGGCTCAAGGGTTGACAAACACAGAACACGAAGGCTATTTTAGTAAGATCCACATAAGCAAATCTGTCCTGGTGTCAGCCTCTATTTTCCAGAATAAGAATGACTATTACTGCGATAGGGTTGGGGGGCACCCTTCTCAAGGGTGAATTCATGCCTTGTTTTTAGGCAGATAGGGAGAGACAGAATCCTTGTCTGACATCCGTTGATTTTCAATTAAAATAATCCTTTTTGGGGGGTGTGGTGGCATACAGCCTTAATCCCAACACTCTGGGAGGCTGAGGCAGGAGGATTGCAATTTCAAACCCAGCAATTCAGTGGCTTAAGGAGACCCTGTCTAAAGATGAAAAAATTTAAAAGGGATGCAGATTTAACTCAGGGCGAAAGTCCTGGGTTCAATCCCCAGTACTACCACAAAAATATCCTTTTGGCAGTGTTGTGCCCCCTCCAGAAGGGTAGTACATTGTGACCTCTCCAGAAGGAAGGTCACTGGTACCATGTTTAGTGAGCAGCCCCCTGGCTAATCTCTGGACTAGCTTGCTTTATAAACATTCCCTGGAGGCAGCAAAACAGATAGCATAGAACAGTGGGAAGCATACACTTCCCACCTGCAGCTCAACCTCCTGGGAGCCTAGAGAGGCAGTGAAAGCAGCAGCTCTGAAATGAAACAGAAGCAGGATTGGGGCCGTGCGGACGGGTGCAAGAAGGTGCCGGAGTCACCAGGAACGCCTGGCCCTAGCCATGGCCTGGAGAGTGGTTCAAAGGCATCCTTCAAAAGCCCCAGGACAGGCAGACAAGGAGCTGGGGGATTTCCTTTCTTGAAGATATTTGCTTTCCACGAGAAGGAGGTGACTCTAACAAAGGTAAAGTCCTGAAAAGAAACTGAGTAAGGATTTAGTGTATGAAGCAGAAGCCAATATCATTTATTTATTTTTGAGACAGGGTCTCACTGTGTAGCCCAGGCTGGCCTCAAACTTGTGATCCTCCTGCCTCAGTCTCCCAAATGCTAGGATTATGGCCTGTATCACTACGCTCAGCCTGATCTTGCATTTATACGAACAGCTGGTTCTTAGTAACTAGGTCAGATTTTAATGCGTACCATGGTATAGTATAACAGTTTCTGTCCATAGGTATTTGGAAGCTGAAAGCAATTTTCCTTCTAATTGGGGCAAAAATTCTCTGCTCCTCTATGTAACAAGACCACATGACAAGCAATTTCCTCATCAAATTCCTTCTGATGTAGGGTAGAATGAAAGAAGATGATGAAAATGTATAGCTAGGCTCTCAACAAAATGTGAAGACAGACTTTGAAAATAGTCGCGGTTATTATGGGTCAGCGTGGGTCTTTCTGTCGTCTCCTCCCACCTGTCTTTATGATCCAAATGAATGATCAGATGAATGATCCAAATGAGTGATCAAAGTAATCCTTCAATTGGGGCAGAATAGGAAATGTGTATTTTTGAAATTAAAAGCTATTAGCCGCATAGTATTGGGCAACTCATTTGATGTTTAGAGAAAATATCTCGTAAGCCTGTTGAAAAAATAGTTCATGTGAAGTGCTTTTTGTTAAAGTTGGAAAATGCATACAACTAAAGTAAGATATGACCAATTTGAACTAAAAAACAATGATTTCCACTTCACATCCTTAAGATGGCTGTAATAAAAATATAAATAAGTGCCGATGAGGATATAGCGACACTGGAACACTTACACACTACTAGCAGAAATGTAAACGTTACAAGCACTTTGGAAACAGTCTGAGAGTTTCTGGAAAGGTTAAACCCAGTTTAACATGTGACCCAGCCGTGCTACTCCTGGGCGTATGCCTAAGAGGAATGAACACATGCATCCACTCGAAATTGTGCATATGAATGTTTCTAACAACATTACTCACAATAGCTAAAGGGTAGAAACGATCCAAATGTTCCTCAGCTGATGGATGGGTAAACAAAATGTGGTGCGTCACACACAATAGAATTTCGTTTGGAAATAGGAAAGAATGAAGCACTGATGTATGCTACCATATGATTAAGACTTGAAAACATTGTGTTAAGAGAAGCTACTCACGAAAGATCACAGATTCCACTTGATCTTAGCCAAGAGGCTGAGAAGTGATAAAGATCACATATTGTACGATTCCATTTTGATGAAATGTCTGGCATAGGAGAATTTATAGAAATAGAAAGTAGGTTAGTGGTTGCCTGGAGCTGAGAATGGGGTGGGGAGAAATGGAGAGAGACTGCTAATGGGTATTAGGTTTATTTTGGGGTAATAAAAATGTAAGACAATCGATTGTGGTGATGGCTGCAAAACTCTGTGATTATACTACAAATCCTTGTACACTTAAAAAAATCAATGATTTCTAATTCTGTGAGCAAAACCCGTGCAACCCCAAATTTATTAACAAGAAAAAGAGAATTAATAATGTAAAGATAATATGCTTAATTGTGGGTATTTAAATACTGTTTTCCTAGTGATAAGTTTTTGAATCTGGGAATAGGAAAGCTTTATGGGGCTTTTTACGATGCCCCAGATAATGTATTTTATAGGACTAAGCACTCTCACCTGCTCTGAATTCCTGCCCACCGAGGAAGGTGATTAGTTCTGGTTGGCTCTTTGGATCTGCCAACCACAAGAAAATGGAACGGCTGGCCCAGCCCACAGGAGTGTGCGTTATTAATTATAATTATTGGCAGTTATAATTCTGTTGAGTGATATGCTATAATTAAAGCTTATTCACCAGTGCGTTCTGATAATAATGCAAATCCATCTTCTATAACCTGTCACCTCAGAATACACTTCTACAAACTGAGCTCCTGGACGTGCAAACTAAGTGGAAAAGGACTCAGATAATTTCTGGAAGGTTTTGCTACTGTGGCCTCCCTCGGAGTTAGCTTTACAAGTAACCCTTTAAGTATTTGTCTTTCATCTGATCAGCAAGATCGCTGTTTGTGATGACCACTGCTATTCAGCACTTCTCCAACAAAGACAGAACTTTCACTTTTACTGAATGAAAATATTGACTCTGCAGAAACAACACAAATTCTGGACTCTTAGAATTCTTAGAGTAAATTCTACCTTATGTTCTATAATATTCTACCTTATGTTCTATAGTGTCCTACCTTATGTTCCATAATATCCTACCTTATGTTCTATAACATAGAACATAAGGTAGAATTGTTCTGATTTGTGGAACATTAATAGAGGATCAGTCTCTGATTTTTTTAGTTTTTCCTTGCTCGTGTTAACTTAGTCGATTGCAGCAAGAGCAATAACTAACATGATGTGCTCATTTAGGGCTAGACACACTGTTCAAGAGGTTTTTTTGGGGCTGGGGACTTAGCTCAGTGATTAGAATGCTTGCCTTGCAAGCACAAGGCCCTGAGTTCAATCCCCGGCACCACAAAAAAAAAAAAAGAGTTTTTTTTTTTTTTTTAATCTAATCAAAATATAATAGTATTAGTTGTGTTTTTTTTTAAAGTCAGATTATTGAGGTAGCATTTACAGATAGTAAAAGTCACGCTTCATGTGCAGTTTTTTGAACTCTGGATACTAAGGCTTGAACCCAGGGGGCTGCACTATACCCCAGCCCTGTCTATTTTTTTACTTAGAGGCAGAGTCTCACTGAATTGCCCAGGCTCGCCTGGAACTTGCCGTTTCAGTCCCCTTTTCTTGTCATTGAGACACAATACCTGAGACCTACAACTTAAAGGAGGAGACAGTTATTTTGGCTCACGGTTATGATCCCTGGCTGGCTGGTTCGGGGGTAAAAAAGACAGAGTGGAAGGGCATGAATGGAGGAAGGCTGCTCACATCATGGCGGCCGGAGGCAGAGAGAGAAGGGAGGAGATGAGGAGCGGGATATGCCCTTCCAGGCTGTGCTCCCAGTGACCTGCCTCTGAGCAGAGCCCACCTACTAAAGCAAGTCAGCTGTAGCACACCCCTAATACAGTACCTTCCACAGCCCTGCCCTTGAGGACATGAGGCTCTGCAGAATGTTCTGGGTCTGAACCCCTACACCTGCAATCCTCCTGCCTCAGCTAAGTAGCTGAGGTTACAGGTGTGCAGCACCGTGGCCAGCCTTAAGTGTAGAGTTCCTGGGTTTTGACAAATGTGTATAGTCCTGTAATCACCACCCATTAAAAATACAGAATATTTTCATCATTCCCCAAAGTTCACTTGTAACCCTTTGAGGTTAGTCTTCTGTCCCCACCTCTAGACTCTGACAGCTATGGAACTGTTCTGGATTCTTACTGTTTTTGCCTTCTCCAGAATGGTAACTAAGTGGAATCATGGAGTATGAATCCTTTTGAACTCAGTTTCTTTAATGGACCATAATGCTTTCCATTATGTTTATCCACATTACTGTGTGTGTCAGTTTATTCCCTTTTATTGCTGAATAGGATTTTATAGTGTAGATATACCACATTTTGTTTTGCCATTCAACGGTTGATGGCATTTGGGTCATTTCTAGTTTTGGGCAATAATGAAGAAAGCTGCAAAAAAATTGTATAGGTTTTAGATGGCAGATTTCTTCATTTTTCTTGTGTAAATATCTAACAGTGGCATTCCCAGGTTCTCTGACAAAGAATTTTAAATATGTTGTGGCACCGAATCCTCACAAGCAATCATTTGTATTACTGTTTCTTTTAGAGCTGAGAGCTAAGATGGACAGAGGTTATGTCGCTGTCTAACATTACATGGCCAGCGGGGGAAAACCCAGGCTGACTTGCTAGAGAGACTGAGGGTTTTACTCTCCCTTCTTCCCACAGCTATAGCCAGCATAGCCCAGCTAATGTACCCGTGTTGGCGTGACTTCATCACCCCCATGTTAAAATGTGATAAAGACTTGATTTCAAATGGAGAAATAAATAGTTTAGAGTATAACATAAAACTTTTATAAGATTAATTTGGGAAAATTGGAGTCGATCACAAAGAAGGCAATGCAAGTCAATTCAAAACTCAATACAAAGATGAGTTCTGACCTTTAGCTTTTTATCCAGTTCAAATAGTACAGGAATGTGACAAGCTCTAGTATTGAAACAGCTCTGATAGATGTTTTCTCATAAGGCTCCTCTGTTGCTACGGCATACTAAATATCACATTCCCACCAAAGCCATCATAAACAGTATATCCTCTCAAACACATATGTATATTTGTGAATTTCTAACACTCCTTTGTCACAATAACAATAGTCATAACTTTAATATATGAATAATTAACATCTTTAACAGTTGCATTTTCTATTCAAGAATATATTGCCTTGGATTCCAAAATGATATTCATAATATGAACAAAAGAGAAATTGTAGCAAAGATTAACCTCTAAGTTATATTGTGGAGATTCTCGAGCTCGTCCATAGAATTGGAAATAATGGAAAATTGACAGTGAAGTATAAAAGTAGATCATGAATAGTTAATATCCAATTCTTCTATCATGAAGGAATTAAAATAAAAACTAAAAGTCATCCCAGTGACAATTTAAGACAAATTTGTCATCCGCCAGTGCCTAGTGCAAGGACTTGCATTTATTATGTACTGAATAAACATTTGCTACATTGAATTTAATCTTTCCAAGATAAATGTTTATAGGAATAGTAAGATAATAGTGGCAACTACTCTGTATAAATTCTATGGATTTAGCATTAATAAAAACAATGCATTTTTGTCTTCCTACTAGAACTAAAAAAGTATATAAATGTTACTATTGTGGTAACCAGTTTCTTCAAGGAGATTCACACTGAGAGAGATTGTTGATGACTGTGAGTGATGCTTGGCCCTGAACACTAGTGCATTCTTTTCTCACAGAATTTAGGTAATGAGGGATGGAGTTACAGCCCAGTGGTAAAGCATGTGTTGAGCATGTGCTAAGACCTGGGTTCAATTCCCAGCACTGAAAAAAAATTCTCATAAAGTTCCTTTAATGATAACACATAAGAGACTCAGGCAGAATGAAAGCAAATTCAAAAATTCAGCATTTGGAATCTTCCACCTTATGATGCAGAGTTCACCCCCCAACCTGGAGATGAAATACTAGACAGAAACTCTCTCCTATTTCTCTGCAAGCCAGAGATTTGACCCAGCATGTAGGCTCTGGCTCCAGGATGTACCGGCCCCTGTTTGAATTGGAACTCGGTGACTTCAAGAAGGAAGAACTCTGTAGAATCTACCCTGCTAAGTCTAGGGCAGAGGTCAGAGAACATCCAGCTTCTAGAAATTGCAATGGCGAAGTTCCAAAGGCAACTTCTGGTCTCTGTTGCCTGAATTATTAGCACTGTACCTGTCAGTCTCTACACATATTGTTAGTAGCAGAAGTGTCCTCATGGGACTGATGTTATGGTATGATGTTGGATGTCACTCAAAGATGCTTACTCTTTTAATCTGGAACTAAAAAGCATAACTGCTAGGTGACCATTTTAATAAAATAACTGAAAATAGCCAACACATACAAAATATTCTTGAGAATAAAGTAAATTGAGATATACTGGTTATTTCTGAAGAACACACAGATAAGAATAGATGATAGCTTGAGACTAGACTCAATGAAAAAAACCAAACAAACCAGAATTTGCTGTTAATAGTGCAGAAGGACCCAGGTGTGGTGGTACACTCCTGTAATCTCAGCACTCTAGGAGGCTGAGACAGGAGGATCATAAGTCCAGCCCAGTTTGGGCAGTTTAGTGATTTAGCAAGAATTTGTCTCAAAAACAAATGAAAATGGCTGGGATTGTAGCTCAGTGAGACTGTCCTAGGCTCAATCTCTAGTTACTTCCCTGCCCATTAATTGTAAAATAAGGGTGCTGCACAGGTGGCATTCGTGGAAGTAAGTACTGTATTTTTCGCAGCCCATCTCTGGGGTGTTCTTAGGTTAGGTCAACTGCATAGACCAATAGAGTGCAGTGAGACTTAATTTCAAATTTTTACTCTTCCTGGTATACATTATTTCATCTTCTTAAGGGAGAATACACTAGAGTGAGCTTCATGTGGAAATGCATCGGTTGGCTTCCCCACTTTGTCTTTGTTCCCTTTCTGATGAGGATGTGCAAATTGGTTGGAGCTGATCCCACAGCAGCTGTAGTCCCTGGACATGGCAGTTGGGATAGCAGAGATGACTGATGGGGATCATGTGAACAAGAAAATTATCCCCGCTGTCATGAATGCCATAAAAATATGCTCCTTCCTTCTCTTGGTTGTGAATAAGGAAGCAGTAGCCCCTGTCGCTCTTGTGACCACGCTCTTATCATGAAGACTGACAGCTTTCGGGCTTTCCTGCTACTGGAGAAGGCTGAGTAGAGACGCGGAAGGAAAGGGAGACCTGGAGCCTCACTGAACTGCTGGACCAGGCCTTGCCCAAGTGTGTATTCGGGTCTTGTGGTGAGCAGAAAACAGAGGAGGGATTACCAGTGTGCATGTTTCATCAGGCCCGTGAAAGAGTAAGAGGAAACTCGGGGGCAGTGAACGCCTGTAGGCCAGAGGCAGATCTGACACCCATGAAACAAAGATGGAAGAAGCAGGATTGGGCAGGGAGAGGCTCAGGATGCCAGGCAGACTTCACAGTCTTAGCAAATCTTCAAAGAAGCTCCGGCAGGAGCATCGCTGGCGGGAGGAGCTCACACTGGGCAGAAACGCCCACTTACTGGTACTCCTGCTGTGCTTGGTGGCCAGGGCTGTGTCCCTGCTCAGCTGCTGTGGAGAACCTGAATGCCTTAGCAGCTGGTGGCTGTCAGTGACCTGCACTCTTCACAGCTGGACAGTGCATTCTTTTCCGAAGGAAGACACAAGCGGTGCACCTGTTATCTCTGGACTGCTTGAATTACTCGAACCACCAAATCCATTTATTATTGATAGATTTGCTGTTACTATGATTATTAAAATAATTTGACTTCACCTTTCTGTTATTTGTGATGGAAGGATGTTGAAACTTTTTTGGGGAGGGTGCTGAGGACCTAACTCAGGGCCTTGCAGTTGCTAGGTAAATGCTCTACCAGTGAGCTAAATCCCCAACCCCGATGGAATGTATCTGAAGTAATACTTTTAGATTTTTGCAAAGATTATTAGTTCAGTTCAACACACAATGAGGGAGATATTTGAGTTACATGTCTCTTATCTTCAACAAACGAACACAGCACATATCACAGGCTGCCATGTAGTTGATACATAATAAGTGGTAGCTATTATGATTTAGTTCCATCATAGTTCTTCAGTATTTATTAATGGTAATTGAGTTTTTAGTGTCCATAAGGTGCTGTGCTTTTCTTTTTTGCACAGAAGATAATATTTACAGTTTGTGTTAAAATTCAACTGATGAGAGATATAAATTTTATATCCTAGTTTTATAAGCCTTCACTTTTAACTCACAAATCTTGTTATTATGTTTGCAAATCTAATAATTTTGTGTTACAATTTTAAACACTTCGTTTGTTATTTAATTAATGCTCAATTAGCTTATAAATTTGATAGATTAAATCCCTTAACTCACTAGATTTTCTTAGACATTTCAAACTATAATTACCAATTTAATAACCTGATTCTCTCAAATATTTCAAACTTATAAATCTAACATGCAAGATATTTGCAATCTTTATGAAGCTCTTATAAATTTAATAAATCAGACTTATAAATTCAATAAAGCAGATTCTCTTAACCATTTCAAATATCTTAAAATAGATAAAGTATACATGAAGCAACATTAATTATAAAACAGCTTACATAAAGATCAACTCTACTTAAATTTGTATCTTCCTAGGGTTACACATTAAGTTACCTACTATAGGGGAGCAGACTACCAACAAAAACCTGCTGTAGTTACTTAGTCAGGAACTTGGGACTACATGAGAAGGTGACTAATTCAGGTCAGAGTAGGGAATGTAGCCTAGAAACAGTAGCTATGTGCAATTTAAAAGATGATTCTACTTCTCGAGCCAGACTACCAACCTCCTAGCCCCCTTTCATAATTGCATTTTACCTCCTTCATCCTTGGCAGATTCCTAGCTTGTTATTTTCAACCAGGACAAAATTTACTTTCACAACTCAACACATCATGCGTCTCTTTGTGTGCCTTTCAAATTTCGTCCTTAACCACTTTCAACTTTGTAATATTTTATTTTCATGACAGAATTTGGAATCTCTTGCCTAAATTGCATTTTATCTTTGCTGCCTGCTTTGGTATAATTAATTTAGTACTTTCTCTATATTTTACTTTTTTGTGCCAGCTATATACCAAAGTAATTTACTAAGAAAGAAATATCTTTGCTCTTACCAAGTCTTTTCTTAGAAATAGCTAAGCCTTGTACATAGCCACGTATAGGAAAAGGTGCTTTTCCTACAGCTCATAGTATAGGAAGAATACTATGAGTTATTGTAAGCACATTTCTGTAAGATCATTACAGAGAGTAGAATTCTAAAATGGTCTGTATGAATTTTACCCCGGGCGTTATTCATGGAATTATATTACATTTCATGGCAAAAATTTTTTCCAGATGTAAGTAAGGTTACTAACCAATTAATCTTAATACAAGCCTGCCAAGACTTCTGAATTATAGAATCGTGAACTAATAAATGGGCATTGTTTTAAGTTGCTTGTTTGTGGTAATTTTCAATGCAGCCATAGAAAACAAGTGCAATGACATAAATATACTTTCTACCCATCCCTACAGACTCAAGGTCAGTAAACTTTTAAGCAACATGTATTTTTAGGCGTGAGAGTATTTTTAAGGTGGAAGGTCTCAGATTCTAAGAAGCAATGTTTTCTGGAGGTCGATGAAACAGGAAGATTAAGGTTTGGTTGATTTAGAAGGGGCTTAGGAATCTGTGCAAGAAGGCTTAATTAGAGAAATTCAAAAGGCTATTCTTTCCCTCTATTAGCCTTGGTAGAAATGTCTATGCCATTCTCTTTTCAGCATAAAGCATTATAATGAGATACCTTTTAGGCTGGATAGCACATTTTGCTATTCTGTATGAAAAATGTTTTTAGATTAGATAATTTATCCAACTAACATCTAGCAAGACTCCGAGAGGACTGAGTTCAGAGCAAGTATAGAAAGACAGGAAAAGAGAAGATAAAGACAACCGGATATTCTTTGGGAGACAGGGATAGATGAGACTACGATGGAACTATACAGGTGAAAGGGATCAACACTAAAGGGAAGTGTATATGCAGAAACCAAGATAAATAAGGACAAGAATGTGTGAACACACTGTCACTTTGTGCATAGCTTTTGCCTGCACTGAAAGAAACATGAGAACAAACCCTGCCTTTTATTTTTTCCCATGAAAGCTCATGTACAAAGAAATGGAAAGAAAGTTCTAAACAACCACTTTTATGTTGTATATGCTCTTTCCCCCTTGATCCTTTCTGGGAAGTAATAATGACCCACAATGTCTTTAACTCATAGAGCACTTTAACTTTTTGAAAGCACAGCCTGTACAACAATCTTTCATTTCCTGACTGGTCATGAAGATGAAGTTTATAGTCTTTTTATTGCTACTATTTTGACATTTTTATATACTTTTCCCCATACAGCATAGAATGTGCTACCCCCTATAATTGTTTTTATATACTACTTGACTTAAAGATTGTTTCAAACCTTCTTGAACCTAAATCATTTTTATTTTTAGGCAGTTAGAACAAGGGCTAGATGGTTTTTAAAAAGTACGAGTCCTCAAGTTGAGGATATTGTTTTCTTCTCCTTTCTTATGTTTGCCTACCTAAAATTATACCAGTAATTTCTTAAGAGATAAAAGATAGTTTGAGCCTTTAGCTTATTTATGACTGATTGTTGTTATAAGTGTGTGTGCGTGCGTGTGTATGTGTATGTTTATATTAGCCCACATTTATTAAGTAGAATGTATATTGAACAATATGCCTGATGATCTCATCACTGGTGTTTTTATGAGTGATAGCAATTTACATCTGTGAGATGTCCTTAGTGTACTAAGAACTTACAGAGCCTGTAACATGGCAAATTTATAGTCTTATTTAGAAACATAGTATTCTATACTTCATCATTTTTAATGGTGAGAAAGTAATTTTGCAAAATATTTTATCCCTCAACATTTTAACTTTGTTACCCACTAAAGTTTATTTCATAATTTGTTTTTCAAGCCAGGGCCTCACTGTATAGCCCGGGCTGGCTTCAAACTCATAAGCCTCCTGCTTCAGCCTCCCAAGGACTGGGGCTATGGGGAGATACCATCACATCTGGCTTATTTCATAATTTTAAAAATTAAAGTTTCTATCAATATCTAATTTTTTTGTTAGAAAAACCCTAAGAGAGTAAGGGTTGTAAGCATATCCTTCTCCTAAGAGGAATGTGAGTCCCTCTTCAAGCACCAGGCACTCAGTGTGTTGGTACCTCAGTATAATATCTCAGGTCCATTGTCTTTGCCTTCAGTGGATCAAAATGAGAAGGTCTGTAAATAAATATACAACCTTTTGGGCAATATACTCATTATGTTGCCAATGATTATGGACACACTTTTTAAATATACAACTATCTACTGAAATACAATATACAGTTTCATAAACAAAACAAACCAAGTTCTTTTAGTATGTCGAAGAGGGAGAGCTTTGGAGAGGTGTAAAGGGTGGAATCGTTGCCATAAGACGAATCATGGGGCTTATCCTGGCACCAACCTCATTAAAGAGACTTTGGACATATTGTTTCTTGTCATTGCTGGACTTTGGATTCCTCAACTGTAGCAATAATAATTGGTATTATTACTATAATAAAAAATAATATAATTATTATGTTTAGGGAGAATTTATTAAACCTCTTGATAATACAGATTAATTTGATTAACAAATGTGTTTTTCTTAATTTATTGTCCATAATGTCTCTAAAATAAAAATTAATGTGGGTGACAGGTTGCATGACCCACATATCACACAAGACAACAACAGAAGTAGAGTAAAAGGAATATGTAGGAAACCTATTTCAAGTGTTATTGATTACTAGGGTACATTGATACCCTGATGTTTCTTGTTTTGGGGGGGGCTGCTGGGAACTGAACTCAAGGCCTTGTACTAGGTAGGTGCTCTACCAGTGAGCTGTGCCTTTCCCTACCCCTAGCTCTGATATTTTCTAAACCAAAAGCTAAAACACAATTTCTGACCTGTGATATCTATTGCTAGTTTGAATGACTTGGGTGGCGAATAATACATACTCAACCCAGCAGTAACTTAATCAATAAACAATTGATGAGTTTCTAGATCAGTGAGTTGGAAGCAGACAGTTCCAAGTTTAATCTGGTGACTCAGTTCACAGCATTAGAAATTCTATCGTCTCACTTCATCATCAACATAATTACATTTTGTCCCCAATTTGTCAGGTGTAGGTCACATGATTGCCACATTGTCTGGGTATAAGGTCCCAAAATTAGCATTTTAAGCAAGAAGAAATGGGCAGAAGGAAAAGACTTTTTTGTCTTTTATACTAGCGGGGGAAAAAAGCTTTCCAGAAGACTCTTTTTAACTAGATATGGATTACATGACTATCCCTACCTGAAAGGGAAACTAGGAAAGCAAATAATCTTACTTTTTCAGCTCCTATAGTAGAAAGTAGGTGTGGGAAAATGGGAGCTCAGGATAAATTGCATTAGTCAAATAAGAGTGACATCCACTAAATGAGAACCGGACAGAAATAGCAACTCTTTTGAAAGTGCTGGATATGTGGTCTAACAGGATAGACATGGATGCCAAAGTAGAAGATTTGTTGCCTAAAGTTTTGGACATTATGACACCAGCATGAACAGAAATCATAATGTTGTTGGGAGAGACAGGCAAAGAGTTTAAAATCCTGTTTTGTCTTCCGGGCTAGTTCCAAAATAGTGGGGATGACAACAATTTGATATGGTTAAGACCCCTTTGCAGAACAGGGCTTGAATGTCTACCTGGGAGTTTCTTAACCAATCTGGCTTCCTCTCCCCCTCTATGAACTCACTGCTGAACAAATATTTCTATAGGTTCATAGTAATTTCCCCTACAAGAAATTCTGGAATCTTCTCTTGAAAAAAAAAAACACTGAGAAAAACACAATGACAGTTTCATAATCAATTACATGACCTCTCAAAAGATCTCAGAACAATATTTTTGTTCCCTACCATTTATCTGACAGCCATCAAGAAATGTGATTATAGAAATCACTTTCACTAAACGTTCAAAGAAAAAACATTCACCTATGGAGCTATAATTGAGTAGTTATGATTAAAGAAATTACAGGTCGTCTTCCTGGGATTAATGACAACTGTGGAGCAGAGTAACCATGCCAAGAAGAACAATGAGATATTTGATTTGTGGAGATTTTTGGAGCCCTGACATTTTCACTTCCTGTCCTTTATAATAAGACTACACATGCAGTTGTTTAGCTCTTTGTATTTGTAAGTCTGAAGCACTAAATTAACATTATCTTAATAGCTGTGAAAGCCTTGGGTTGAGAGGTTACTTCATGTAAGTAGGCATTATAGCTTCTCCTCGTCTTTAATTCTGAAAGAAACTTAGATTTTCTAAACAAAACATTTGTGTGGCAGGATGGAATGATGCTATAATACTGTGGTCCTCTACCCGCCTTTGTCCTGAATCTCATGTCCTGAATTCAGTGATGGATAGACATAAGTGATTGTTGATGAACAACTTTGCTTTATACAGGCACCAGTGAACTTTCACAGCCAAAACACAGTTACTGTTATCAACACGCAAACGGCATTGCCTGTTTGCCCCTCACCTCTAAGAAAGCATTAATGAAATGTGATAAGCTAGAGTCAGTTGTAATGCACCTCTAGAAAGTTTAACAGATGTAGGCTGCACAAATATCACAGCAATACTTACCCTAACATTTAAGGGTAGGTATTCTCTAGAATTTTAACCATGAGTCCTGAAATAGGTAAGACAGGACGCCAGAGATTTTCATACGAAAATGTAGACGCATATTTTCTTTATAAACTTTGAAAACAACCAAGTTCTCTTGACTTGCATTTTATTCCGTAACTCGTCAACAGAGTGAGATCATGTGGTACTCATATCTCAAACTTCAGTGTACATCAGAATCACCTGGAACACATTTTCTAATGCAGATGGCAGGGTACAACTGCAAAGTTTCTCATTTAGGAGGCCCGGAGTAGGGGGCCTGAGCACTTTCATTTCCTTACTATTTCTTACTCTTTAAAAAATTGACAAAATATACCCATTTTTTATGTACAGCATGTTGTTTTAAATATGTATACCTGAGAACTTTGATTTCTTACAAGTTTCCAGTTAATGCCCATGCCGCTGGTCCAGGGACTGCGCTTCGAGAACTCCCATGTTAAGGAGATGCTGTGAAATTCTGGCTCCACACATATCACACTCTCCTGGTTAAATCTCACTTACTGAAGCATTATGTGGTGTGGACGCTTTTAAGGTGACACTGAGTCTAAGTCACTCAAGCACTTTAGTTGTGAGTTGGCTCTGGAAAGCAGCACCGAAGATGACACTGGCCAGGGTAAAACTCGAGGGCTCCATTAGGAAATCTGGCTAAACAAAGACACACAGGCGTGAATCTAGAGGGGCTGCAGGTGTGGGGCATGTTTCTGTTCTTAGGGGGTGACAGGAATGTCACATAAATACCCTCCGTGGCTCTTGGATAAGAAAATGTGTTTCCCTTGCTCAGTGGCAGGGCTTTTCTACACACCTTTGTTTGGCTGTGTAGGAGGCACGGCAGGCTCCTGGGGCAGCCCTGCTGTCTGGAGCTCTCACAGATGCAGCAAATTATATCTTTCCTCAGGCTAGATTGACTCAACTTGAGGGGGGACCACATTTCCGCAAGGTGTGCTGTGCTTTCCCGGGGCACAGAAACAGCTCTGTACGCCTCCCACTCTTTAGTTTTTATAAGAGGAGATTGATTTCCCTGTAAGTGTGTGTGTTTAAGAACAATCTCCAGCACCTTAATTGCAGGTTCCTTAATGGCATTGTATGAAAACACTGGTAGCTTACAAGCATTTTTATAATATAGGTCCTTCGAGTATCTCTTGCCCAGGAAGGTTTCCAGCCCTTTCTCATTTACTCTCCTTAACTCAGAGGCAGTTCATTTTCCATCTGTGCTACAAGTTTCCTGTTAAAGTGTCTACAAATTTCTGGATGAGAAAAGCATAGTAAGACTCTAGGTTTTCAGCTGTACTGATATTCTGTGATCTGCACATTTCATTTTTATGTCTGGAGCACTATGTGGAGAGGACACACTTATTAAAAGAGCTCACTTGATGCTATAGAGATGTAAAGTGACAGGTTTATTATTTAGGAGTCAGTGAGAGATGAACTCACAAATCTTAAGTTCAAGGGCATTTTTATACACTCCTACTCTTTACTTCACAGCCCAGGTCCTCTCCAGAGGGGCCACTCTGTGTGTTTAATGGCGGGCATGGATGTCTGTCCTGTGTCCTCACAGGGCTGTAGATGCCTCCTCCAAACATATGCCATTTCCCTTAGTGACCAAGTAGCACACTGTCATCGGGCACAATGACTGACATAGAATAAGGGCTTCAGAGTGATTTAGGAATGAGCGAATAAATGAACATCATCCATAAATGTAGTTAAGCTCTTCTTAAGACAAAAATATGTTCAATCTCTCACATTTTGTGGGTTAATATGAGTTTCATAAATTCACTTTCCGCCCCAGAAAATATTATTTCCACATTTTTTTTGCATTAAAATTATGTTTTCTAGAGGATCCCAGAAAGGAACAGGGCCTATTTCTAATATTCTGGAAGTTGAAGTCAATGCATGCAATAGTTATCTTTTGTTACCTCACAGGAATTCTCAGGGTCAAGAACCCAGTAACTCCTGAGTTAGATGGATTGGGCTCAGGTTTCTCATCAGTTTTCTGTCAAAATGTTCTAGGTGTTGAAGTCCTCTGCAGGTTTGACCAAACTGCAGGACATGCTTCCAAGATGGCTCTCTCATGTGGCCACTGGCAGGACACCAGTTCCTCAACACGTGGGTCCCTTAGCGGAACGTGAATGGCCCCTCAGACACAGAAGGCAGGTTTCCTCACAGCCAGCAATCAGCGAGAGCTGACCACAATAATAAATCCACCACAATCCACCCCTGGCCAGCTTGATAACCAGATACATTTCTTTAAACTGTAGTGTCCAGTGGCAGATTTATAAAGTGTTAACATATCTTGGCCTATTCAGATTTACATTCACAATATTGCACTCATTCCCACACCAGAAACAGGATTCTCACCACAACAAACAGGTGTCCAAAAAATTACAAATATACGTACAAATACACAACAACTCCATTCTGTCTCTCTTGCTTGTTCTAAAACAATAGTTCACAAAACACTATATAGTGCATTCATATTGAAAAATATGGCTTCAAATTTTAAAACTCCTTTGGTTTCCATTAACTTTAACAGAGCACAACAACACTAAGAGAGCACTAAAGATCTCCTGTACCCCAAATATACTCATTCCTTCTGGTCAAAGGCCTCAGGTCTGTTCACCCTTGCAATCCACAGCTGCCCTCTGCCCAAATGTTTCAAGTCATCCAGCTGGCTCGCCACTCTTGATTTCCAACATAAATCTGGCCAGAAGCCCTTAATAGTAACAGTGCCACTGTCCCAACACCAGACTGCACTGAAATTTCCCTGCCACGCAGGTAGTATCTCCAAACACAAGCAAAATTTAGACCAACTTCTGCCAAAGCACACATATACCGCCTGGGATCCAGCAGCCGTGCAGTCCTTTTCAGCAGAAGCCTCCCAGCCTCATCCTAACAGGCAGCATTTCCATCAGTTACTCTGGCTTTTCACGCTCTGACCAGTCTCCTATATAATAAGTTTGGAGCATTCCAGGGCTGCGTCTTTGGCTGGTCTCTCAAAACCCTTCCAAATTAATTCCAAAGGCTCTTAAACCATGTGGCCAGGCAACATCACAGCAAGGACCCCACTTCTCCAGTACCAATTTCTTGTATTAGTACTTTTCTAGAGTCAATGGTTTGCAAGAGAGCAGATTTAATACAGGACATTTACACATTACAACATTCACATTCACAAGACAAATGCAGGAGAGTGCGGAACGTCTGTCTATGCACTGGAGATCTGAAAGATCCAATCAAGGGCTGGGAGCCCATTGCAATGTCCTGTGTACATCTGCGTTCACACTAAAAGGCTGAATAAATCTATACTGAAGCCAGGGTATGACACTCACAGTAGAGATGAAAACCAGAGCTCCCCCAAAGCAAACAGCAGCCATCCCCGATGACAGCAAGGGCCCGAGCTCCTCCTGCGATGAGAGTAGCCGAGTTCCCTTCAGGAGAACCAGCCACAACAGAGCTTCTCCTGGGAAATGGCTTGCCACTATCTTCTGCTCTCATTCTCCTTTATGGCGTGCCGGCAATAATCCTCAGGTGGATCCTCTATGCCCAGAACCACAACAACTCAGTCCAGCTGGGCACTCCTGCTCCAGCTGACCACAGTAAGTCCACCACAATCACCTCTACTTTAATTTCTTAAAAGCAAGTTATAAATTCTAACACACATTTAAACAGAGAGAGTAATTAGGGTTTACCTTTTAAAGGGAGGACCAAAGAATTTGTAAACATATAAAATCACTGCAAAAATGATAGAATTGGAGAATAACATCATTTTTAGCACACTTAGTGCTTGCAGAATCAAGAAGCAGCAGCAAATGTACAGGACTTTGCCACATTTCTGGAGACACTGAAGGTGTCTCACGGGGCGTATTTAGTGGTGGGGCTGTGGCAAGACATTTTGAAGTTCAGAAGGGTCTTGTTGGCAAACACATGCTGTTCACGTGAAAGCACTTTTAGACTACACACGTAGTCAACATTTGAATTCCTTCACCAGCCTCTTTTTGGACACAGGGAAGGCAAACGTTCTGCTTCCTGGAGCAACCCAGTAATATTCTGTTTGTTGCTTAAAATTAAAGGTTTAATTAAGCATATTTATTCACTCATTCAACCTTCACAAAGCACTAAGCAATCTTAAGTCTTCAGTGTATAAAGATGGGTATGATGTGATTTCTGTTTGAGGGAGAGTAGAATCTAATTTAGGATTAGGTAGTCATGTAAAAGAAATCACTGACTAGCTTGAGAGCGCTGTGCTTACTTCATTTAGAAGGCTGTGTAGGCACATAGGAGGGGGAGGTAGCAGCTCTTCCTTGGGTGGCAGCTGGAGAGGGAGAGAGTGAGAAAAGGATCAGAGGAAACATGACAGAATAATCCTTGAGCTAAGCCTTGAAAGCAAAGAGTGTTCTAGGGAAAGGAAGGGCAAGGAGGCTCCAGAGAGCCATGGTGTGTACAAGATGCAGTGGCCTGGAGCCCTGTAGGTCCATCTAAGAAACACCAAGTCCTGCGCCCTCTGTGTAGCAAGCGTGGAAGAATGAAATATGGGGCTGGAAAGGCATCGTATCGCCAGTGATAAAAGGTCTCTGGAATCTCCAAAATAGGATTAAAAAAATCTACTCTACATAGTTACCTACCAGGTGGAGGGGGGAAAAAGTGAGAACTTCTGATGTTGCTTTCTTTTTCAACGTTTAAGAAAGCAATGAAGTTTTGCTGATGTGTACCACATAAATTGCCTGGCACACATAGTGTGCCGGCTAAAAGCATTCCTTCTGATAGATATTCTCGTCAGGAAGTGCAGCGCAGACACTGCCACTGCCAGTCAGCCTAGGGGTCTTTCAATTGATTCAGATGAAAATCGTGAATCTGCCAAGTGCAGCTCGGTTAGGAGTCCTGATGTCACCAGGTAGTGCTGGATGACAGCAGGTGGCATGGCCAGCCCCTGCCATCCCCATCCTACGCTGGCTTGCTAGCCTTCACTGGCTGCTGTCTCTAGAGCACTTTTGTGGTAACAGCTCCTGAGTGTTTATGATCTTTTGAGATGACCACCGTCTCCATACTACTCAGGATAAAAATCCCAAATAGATTTACAGGACTTTTGGGGCTCCTCTACTGGAGAAATAAATCATGAACAGCTTTGCAGAAAAAACAAAGGGAGTATTTATTTTAACAGGGCCTGCGCTGTAGCACAGAGAGGTCAGCACACAGGAGAGGGCCCCCTACACTAAAACCCCAAGAAGTGCAGGGAAGGGTTACTTGTGTAGCAACTGCAGGCTTGTTTCAGTAAGAGGCAAGGCTGAAAGCTTGCTGTGAATGTTGGGTATGCAAATAGGGGGCCTAGATTCCTCACTTTCTGATCCTAGCCACTTCAGTGTATTCCCTCCCTTCTTCAAATAGGCAAAAGTATGGGCTGAAGTGGTGCAAGTGGGGAAGGGGCCGCACACTGCCCATCTGGCTGCATTTATGTTGCGTTCATGTTGGAGTGGAAAATGGCAGTTTGATTAGCAGGGAAAGCAAATAAAGCAAGTTGTCCAGTCCACTGGATGGGCGAGGGTTGGAACAGAGGGAGGCAAGGAGGAGGAGTGCACTGACCAGGCTAGCCGTGTTCCTCTTTCCAGTAGGCACAGGGAAAAATGGAAGTGGAGTGCTTCTTCTCTGTCTCACTTCTAAGATAAAACAGACAGAACTTGATGCCTGAGTAGATATAAAGGTGTTGAATCTCCCCCCTCCTCCCATAATGGTGTCTTAGTTGCTTTCTCATTGCTGAGGCAAAGCACCCGACACCCACAAGTTAAAGCAGGAAAGGTTTATTTTGACTCACAGTTTGTGGAGATTTCAGTCTGTAGTCAGCTGGCTCTAAGGCAGGTTGGCATGGCACAGGGCCTCTCAGGGGAGAAACGGTTCCTGGCATGGCAGGAGGAAGGCAGCAAGCAGCAGCAGCATCGACACTTCTTTTCCCTTTTTAGCTTGTCTACTCAGAGGCATGAGGAAACCAAAATGCCAGGGGGAGGTCTGAGCTTCCAGTACAAGGCAATTATTGTTGTGCTTTCTAATACGAGCCTTCTCCACTCTGGAACTATGACTTCTAGGTCAGCAGAGCATAAGGTCAAGTGAAAAGGAAGCAAAAATTTTGCTAGTGGATCATTAGGGGTGATGGTGAGAATCGCCATTCCAACTTCCAGCCCTTGATTTCTGGACCCATGGATTCTGGCTATGGGAGACACGATACCATAAAATGGATGCTGATTCCAATCATATACAGCCCCTTGAAGAACTTTGTCCCACTCCTAGTATCAAAGTCTGTATCGGTCAGCACTTACTAGAGAAACAGATTTTGTGCAAGATATATAAATGTATAAGAATTTATAAGATAGGTTTACAATGGCCACCCACAGAGTCAGGTGTAGAAGAGTACAAATGGGCTGTCTGTATGCTGGAGATCCAAAGGATCCAGTAAAAGGTCAAAGGCCTGGAGCTCACTGTCGTATCCCATGAGAGTCCACACCAGGAGACTGAAGAGTCTGTGCTGGAAGCCAGGAGGCAACATCTAAGGTGAAGGTGAAGACTGGAGCTCCCTGGAGAAACACAAGTGAGCCTTCCTTCTTTGTTTCATTTTCATTCTATTCACGCTACAAATCTAGAGGTTGGTACCACTCACACCCAGGTTGGGTCTCTTGATTTCAGTAAATCCCTTTAGCCACACCCAGAACTATGCCAATGCTATTCATTTGGGTGTTTCCTACTCAAATTGACCTGCTCAGTTAACTATCAAAAATGGGGATTGAACCCAGGGTCTTTGCCTTGAGCTATATCCTCAGCCCTTTCATTATTTTCAGACAGGATCTCACTGAGTTGCTAAACTTCCCAGGCTGAGCTCAAGCCTTGTGATCTTTCTGCCTGTCTCCCAAAGCACTGGGATCACAGGTGTGTGCTACCATGGCTTGCTGACTGTGAGTCTTGAGAAATATTTTGTTTGAGTGGTAAGGAGATGGCGGAACCACCTACCATAAAGAGTTGTTTAGTCGTATACTCCACAAAGACTCCCACAGAGAGGGAGTTTGAGGCCTAGAGTCTTCCTTGAGTGCTCTTGTCCATGCTGGTGTGGGGCTGAACCGGCCTAGGGAAGTGGGGCCTTTCTGTCATTCACCCAAGGCACAGCATGTGCCATTGGGACAGAGACTGAGGAGGAGTGGGGTTGGGGTGTTAGGAGAATTTGGGCTTTTATTTTAGGCTTGTTATTTTTGCATTTCTGAGGGACATTTGGTTGGGGAACCAAGTTGACAATGGGAAACATGGATCTGGACCTCAGGAGAAGGATGATGGGAAGAGAGAATTGCAGCAATAATCAGAGAATAGGTGATAACTGAAATTATTGACATGGTTAAGTTCATGGGGGTGGGCATACCGACTAAGAGGCAAGGAATACCCTAACTCGGGGATGGTGAACCTTTTACAGATGAGTGCCCAAACTGCAACCCCAAACCCACTTATATCACAGAGCGCCAACACTGCAATCAAACATGAATACTGAAGTTTTAGTTTAGGAAAAGCAACTCATACATCTTAACATCTTTTGTCTTAAAAGCAAAACAAATAACGTGCAGGCCATAGGTTCACCACCACTGACTGAAGAGAGCAGTGACAGGAGAGAGGCCAGTGGAGTAGCAAGAAGCTCCCAAGACAGGGAGAAAACAAGGGTGAATAGCAACACAGGTGCTACAGGAAAGGAGAATTGCAAGAAGGGAACAGCTGATGGAGAAAGAACAAGCAAATGAGAAGAAAAGTTCTCTACATGATAAGGAATTAGGAAATCACTAATCCCCACAGAAAGAATTATTTCACGAGGGTGCAGATATATGATTAAATGCTTTAAAAATGAAATGGAGGTAGGAAAATCAAAATGAGAAATGAAAGAATATATATTCTACTAAGGAGTTTATGCAAAAAGCGAAGGATAGAGATGAAGGCCATATGGATCCTTTCAGTACCCCTTGGAATTTCATTGAACAAATGTTGAGCTCCTCTCAGATCAGTGTTCCAGATTTGTCTCTCCTTATGTGTGAATCAGGCCTTCTGCCTCCCTCTTCACTTTCCTATTCAGTTTCTTCACTGCATTTCTTCATGCCCCAAATTGGAGCAGTTTTCCAGATGTGCACACAACATGATTTTGTGCAAAGGTTGAAGAATTATTTTCCTTTTTGTTTCTAGTTATCATTTTAATGATAACCAGAACTTATTTTCCCTTCAAAAACACATTGACTGCACATCTTTCAAATACTTTATAAGGTGACGTTGTCCTACTGCAGAATTTGCATGCATGTACTTTGAACATAAAGGATACTGAATATTTATTATTTGGACAAATCATGCCAGAGGCTGCAATGTTTTAGGCAATTTTTGTTCTTTTTTCTTTAAGTGCATTGCTTCTGCATTATCTATCCTGAAGCTCAAATGTCACATGTTCCACACAGACTCAATTGTTTCCTTCAGTATATTACAAAACTACCCGGAAATGTCCAAAGTCTTTGCAACTCAAAAGGTATTTTTTTCTTTTTTGTATTCCCTCTTCCCGTCACTTATAAAATATGTTAAGTGGCACTTTTTTTCTGAAGACCGTGCTGCTTATGAATATTTATCCAGAAAAGCACTTATTTGCCTCTAAACTTTGACTTTCTCAAAATCATTATCACTTAATGAAATTTTTCCCTCAGTGGGTCCCCACCCTAACCCAGGCTGTCAGTGTTTAAGATTACCTTTGAAACAGAATTTTGTTGAAGGTTTTAAAAAGATGGAAGTAAGGTGAGTTTCCTGGAATCTCCTATTTTCATGCCTGCCATCTCCATCCAAGCAGTGTAGCGCTTCTATTAGGAATAATTTCCTCTATAGAAATTGTAATGTTGTATTTGCAATATGTGTTGAAACGTTTGGTGATTCTACAGTTTGTGCCACTACAATTTGCTCAGTTTTCTGAGATCTGTCTGCCAGGGACCTCATAGACTGTGGCAGGATGCCCGTTTTGGTCAATATGTGCACAATTCCAGCTATAAATTCCCTCAAAATGCTTGGATGGGTGCCCATGATTTATTTATTTCCATTTGTCAATTAGACCTAGAGAGCCATACTAATAGACTCCGTAGGAAAAAGACAGAAAGAAATCTTGAAGGGAAAGAGCTGAATGAAAAAGTAAAACCTTTCTGCACTCTAAATTTAGAGTATGTCAATTACCATTTTTGTTTTACCTCAATTAACTTTATCCTTCAGAATTCATCGAATTCATCCAGTCTCCAAAGAAATCCTGTAGCCTGGAGAATTCTTCCATTAGTCTGGACTTTCAAAGTTTTTGTGAAATGTATCATCCATGTGATCAGGGAATCTGAGCATATCAGTAGTTCATTATTACGATGGTGCTTGTGGGCGTCAGGAACAATTTAATGGTATTCGTAGCTTGCCCCTGGCTTGCAATTACCTGCCAAGTGTAGTGGCTGGATTGAAAGCATGATTGCAGCAGCCCATTTTAAGAGATATCCTACTGGCTCCTTGATGATAATTTGACCTAAAGTGTCACCACACACACACACACACACACACACACACACCATTTCCTCATTCCTCTTAAGTAGTAAGAGAAATTTCCCAGGAGTTGAACAATTCAAATGATCAATTTCTTCACTTTGGCCTTGTTCAACCAAGTGAATATTCATGATAAAACAGCCATCGACCACCTTCAGCTCACAGCTGCCCAGGGGTGAGACACCTGGCCTGTTGCGAGTGGCCATGAGAGCACAGGACAGTCTCCGGAGAGGCATATTGTCCACAGGGCTGAGAGTCTGACACGGGCTGCTGCAGATGCAGTAATCTGGCATTTATTCCTCTAAGGCAAGTGGGGCTCTAGCCACTATCTTCTTATACCCTTTAAAAAAATCAATGCACACGTTAGAGAACCCCACAAGATTATGCACACCACTGAAAGCTGAAATACTGATGTTGCATTTACAGAGTTGACTGTGAACACAGCAGAATGAGAGGCAGGACTTCGGGTGGCCACTGCCATGCAAATGGAGAGATAAATATAATAGCAGAAGAACTCCTGCAAATATATTAACCTCCATGCAAAGCAACTATGTTTCTGAATGGAGCAGAAGAAAGCTTAGGGCCATTGTTCTCTGATGTGTTGCTCTAACAATTTCAGTTATTTTATTTCCACTTAGGATAGAAATCAATTAAAATGTGTGCCAGTTATTAACCATTCATATATTACAAAAAACTTTTCTTGGCTTTATACAGTTATCTTATTGTAAAAATAATATATATTCATTGTAGAAAAATTATAAATCAGGAATAAGCAAAATAAAAGAATATAAATATTTAACATTTGCATTGCTTCTACTACACCCTGGGCACTGTCATAAATGACTCCATATGTTAGCTCATTTAATTTTCAGAGTAGTCTCAGCAATTTTACTGATGAGAAAAGGAAACTGAGGCACAGAGAAGTTAGATAGCTCACCAAAGTTCCCAAAACAGGCTGGCTTCAAAGTCTGCTGTTTGGCCCACTGTGATACTTCGCTCTTAACTATCCACAATACCTCTCACTGTGGTTAACTTATGGTTCACCTTAGTGGATGGCATTCAGAACTTCTTTCTATTAACATAAAAAATGAACATATGATTCACTTGTATATCATGCATATTTTTTGCTATGTCTGTCAACATAATCCTTTTAATTTTTTCTGTGAGGAAACAAACATAGAGGGACTGAGTGACTTGGCCTTGGTGATATGCAAAACTCTTTCCAGGTCTGGTACCTCCATCAGCAGAAGTCTTTTCTGTTCACTAAGCTGCCTCATTAGTCTTTCAATTTTAATTCTGATGAAAGTAGGTTATTTTGTCATTGTGTGATACGTCCCCAGGCTGAGGGTAGCTAGATGGTACAGCGATGCTTTCAAAGTCCTCCCTCTCCAAGATGTCCTTAGCGGTGGGTGCACCTATCCCCCACATCTGCGAGCTAATAACCACAACTCGTTGTCCTCTGAAGAACTGCCTCTGGCAACACCACCCCTCTCCGGAGTCCCGAGTCCGCACCTAGAAAACTAGCCTCAGGACATGCAGGGAACGCTGATGTGGACAACGTAACAATGTGGGGAACAAAGTCAGCACCCACACTGAGGCAAGAGCTGCCTTCTGGAGCCGTATGACCATTTCGTAATTTTTAGCTACACAGTATGCCTTGAATCAGTACAGATATTTTCTTCCAAAAAGACCTGTGACTGTGTTTTTCAAAATGTTTTATTAAAATATTTTGTTAAGATGACATATATGAACCAAAGAAAGTCTTAAAGCCATTTCAAACATTGAATTCAGGGTCATTTCTCATGTTTCCGTACTTCCAAGCTTTAATGCTTTTCCGTTTCAAATCGATTACTTTCTATTCATTCTTTAAGCACACATATTTCAGAGTTATAACAGAAGAATAGCTATGAATAACTACTCTGCCTTCTTTAATTTCACAGCACCTCCCATTCACCTTCCATCCTTCTTACTGAAAATTTCCTTTGTTCCATCACCGTAATTTCTCGGTTAGCTTTCTCCTACCAACGTCTGGTACGTCTGATTATTAAAGCATTCTCTGTTGTGGCTACATTCTCACTGTGTCCTCTCTCCTGAATGAACACTTGGTCTCTGCCCAACCTTTCTTCCTTTCATACGTGTGTACAAAATCAAAAAAAATTAACTGATTCTTGAATAGAGTCAACATCATCATGAATAATTCTGGCTTCCTGAGAGCTGCTGCTGGAACTATCGGGTAGAAAAGGATCTGGAAATGTTCAAGTACTACTGTAATATTTCAGAAGTGGAGATTATGTGACCATGCAGTTTCAATGGTATTTGATCCTTTAATGGTATTTGAATTTCTATTTCCTCCCCCGTTTTGTGAATTCATCACCTTTTACTTATGTTAGTGCAAGAGCCTCTGAACTGATTTGCCTGACTTCCTTCTCCATCCGATCAACCCGTCCTCTATAGGTCGGCTAAGAAAACCTTCTTGAACCACGGCCGTGCTTGAAAACCCTTCCCTGGCTCCTCATTGCCTGTGGAATACTGTCCTGGAAAATTTAGACCCATCAGGGCAACCCTTATTATTTTATTTTAATAAAAGTACAAATAAGGTCTCTGGCTCACCTGTCTTCTCACCTTCAGTGCCACCCTATTACAAGGACCCAAGTAAACATCCAGTTTATAAACAGCTTTGTCCACAACCGTCCAGCCCCAGCTCCAAACTGTTACCTCTTGACTCTTGGTATTAGTCAAGAAGACTAATTACCCCTCCTCCTATAAATTGTAGGTGTTGGATACTTTGACCAACAACAAGGGAAGTGAGTAAGACATCCCTAATCCCAAGAAGAGTCATGAGGTAACAGTTTGGAGCTGGGGCTGGACGGTTATGGACAAAGCTGTTTATAAACGGGATGTTTACATGCACCCCTCCTCTTCCTTCCTTCCTGCCTCCCTCTGCCACTTATCCTGTTGACACAGGGCCTTACCATGTATTCCAGGCCGGCCTACAACCTGCGCCTTTCTGCCTCAGTCTCAGAGTACTGGGATTACGGGCGTGTGCCACTGTGCCTGGCTGCATTATCATTTCTCCGGCCTGTTCCAGTACTTACGATCCATCCCACTCACTTGGCACCATTTAAAATTCTCTTTTTGTACCTCTAATTTAATTGACAAGGAGGGGTGCTATCACTTTGTTGTTTATTAGAGCCTAACAAACTGCCGTGGTAGATAATAATAAATGGATATTTGTTAAATCAAAAATAAATTAAAATAATATTTTATGACGCTTTAAAAGTGGGCACACCTTATACCAAAAATTTTAATTTGTAGAAATTTCTCCTAGGGAAAAAGATGATAGATTGTACAAAGATGTGTGTATGTCATGAGGTAGTATATTTAACAAGATATTTGCTAGAGTATTACTTGTTAAAATGACAAGTTAGGACTGATTTAAGTATTTATCGGAGGAGCTACAATAAATTAAAATTGTAATATACAATGTGATTGCTTGAATGTCTTTTAAGTCCTTTTCATCTGTAGATTCCTCTTCCATCTCTTTTTCTTATTCCTGTTTTTGCTGTTGTTTGCTTTGCAAAGGAAATGGGATGTTTATATCACACTTTCTCAGTCTGGGTGTTGCTGAGTGAATCCCCATGTCATTTAACATCTTCCTCTGTCCCTGTATTTCCCGTAACTGGTGGTTTTGGAGACTCACTCTGATCTGCATTGATATTTTGGACAAGGCCACACACTTTATTACCGAACTCCCCACATCTCAGGGGCCTGCCGCAACCAGTACTATCTCCTGTTCGTGAGATTTGCAGCTCAACTCTGGTACTGCTCTGGGCTGTGGGATGTGTTCGGCCTCCACATGGGGCTGAATTCGAGGAAGTGGACACCACGATTACAGGAAAAACTGAAGGAGGGCAGAGCCAAATTACACAGCCACATTTAAAGCTTTTCTCTGAAAGTGGCATATGCCAGGCTTGCTCACATTCCATTACTCATAGCTCGTCTTATAGCCACATTCGCAGTCAGCGGGGCACTCCAAGAAAGCACAGCAAGGTTGGAGAGCAGCTGAATGATTACAAGTAAAAAGATATTGGGTAGTTTATTTTCTTCTTTCTAGTTCTTGTTTACTAGTTCTTTGATGATGTTGCATTTGTTAAGTCATAAATGCTGTAAAGTTGTGTCCTAATCGTATCATTTTTTTCTACTTTTACAAGCTGGAACATTAAATAAAGAAAATCTTTGCTATATTAACTATTTGTTTCTTAAGACACAATTTATAAAGGAAACCTAAGTTGAATATTTGATACCTTCTCCTTAATTGCTTATTATTAAAATAATAATTTGGTTCTTTTGAAGCAGCCCACGAGTACTTTGAATTGTGTGTTGAAGTTATTGTGAACGCATGAATTTACATATATTTGATACATTTTAATAGACTGAAGTTATCTTTTTGGTGTTCAGTGACCATATTTTGATGAATGGGAACAAACTGAAGTTTCTGAATCCTTTTGATATGTTCTCGCACACTTTTTTCTTGCTTCCTGGTACAACATTATCTTGTTTATTTCTTGCCTCAGATCTTGAATCCGACATTTCTCCATCAAACCCTACTTCTTCATCATGGAGTGTGGTGTTGAGTATAGCACGTTGGCTGGAAATTGTTCTTTGCTACTAGGCTAGTCTTTGTTTCAAGTCCTCTTCATATCAATAATTTTGTGAGTTCATCTCAGTAATGAGTTCTTATTAATAATTCCAATTTAAACTCCGAGGTCTTGCCCAATCTCTCACCCATCAAAATCGTAATCTCAATTCCCACAGCTAAAAAAATTCCCACAGACCACCTGGGAAAAGTAAACAATGAATGCGTATTTAAGGATATTATTGAATTATTAATAATTTTTCAGAGGTGATAATAGAAAGTATGACCATAGTTTATGATATTTGAATATTTTTGAATATTTTTCAAAAATTTAAAATTTTTATAGTAAAAGACACATTACCATTAATCTCTCTCAAAATACTCCCTCTCACTTCGAACACACTTATCCCACCATTCTTAGCATTTCCCAGAGCAGTGTGGATGTCCTCTTTTATAGGTGTCTTTAGTTGTGCTGTTGTGGCTGCCTCGTTGTCCTTAACTGAATTTTTAAAAAATCTACCTTTCATGATCATTTGGACTTCAGGGAAGAGCCAGAAGTTACGCAGTACCAGATCTGGTGAATAAAGTGAATCAGGACACACCACAATGTTCTTACAAACCTGCCCTTCCATTGGATGCCTCTCCAGTGCCTTTTTTTATGGTTTGTTTGTTTTGTTGGTTTTATTTGATCATACCTCATTAAGACTGAAAGAGGATTTCTAGAACTACTTCAGAAAGTGGCAAGAATGATGGGGTGTGTTCAAAGTGAGGGGAATTAATGGCAATGTGTCTTTTACTGTGATAAATTTTTAAAAATTTAAACATTCATTGTTTGGTTTGATCACACTTCATATTATTACAACTATATTCCTGAGAAGAAACCCGTGTCTTACAGAGATAAACATAAAGTGAAATATTTATACATCAATTCCATGATACCTGGGATCTGCTTCGAAACAATCCAAGGACTTAGGTGAGAGAAGTAGACAGACTATAGGTGACAGAGAATTGATCATGAGTTGATAATTATTGAATCTGAGTAGTGACCACACAAGGCTTATTATTCTTGTCTCTATTTTTCTATGTTTGAAATATTTAATAACACATTTTTAAAAAGATGCATTAGAAGAACATTAAGTGACATGGAACAATGTTCACATTATATACCTAAATGAAAAGGTAGGTATGCTACAAAATAAGCCCAAACTTGTAGAAGACTTGTAAATTGTGTGGATAAGACCACAAGCACTAATAAGCCTCAATGATGAATTATCCTATTACAGATTATTTTCATTTTAGTCTTTGTGTATAATCCAAATTTTCAATATGAACATGTACTATTTTCATAGTCAAACAAAAATATAAATGGTATTGACTAAGTGACTTTAAGACAGTGATGACTACTCCTCTTCCTTGTTTATATGTTTTTTTGATAGTGCCACCTCCCACTTTGAGGTTATTACCAAATGCGGCCAATCTGGAGCTGCCTGAAAGTCTGTGTGCCCTCCTCTCCGCTTCTATTATTTTCCTCCCTGCTCCATCTGCCCTACTTTTGGTTACTCTCATCTTTTTCCCATTGCGGGTACCTGGATTCAGGAACATCAAGACTGTAACTCCAAGAGGAAAAGAGTACTACTCCCTGCTTAATGTTTCTTCCATGCTCCCTGACTAGTTTAATAAAATTCTCCATGTCTAGTTTTCTTCCTTAGAGCGTAAAACTTTTATTAATAATATTAATAGGAACACATGGTATTTATAGAGCTTTCTCTGAGTGTACTTTGCTAATTACTTGACATACATGAACTTTTTTAGTCCTCAAAGCAGCCTTAGGGTTTAAGAATTATGTCTAATCCTTCCAAGGACTCTGGAGCATAGTGATTTTTTTTCTTTTTCTTTTTTTGGTGCTGGGGATCGAACTCAGGACCTTGTGCTTTCAA
Organism: Hystrix cristata; assembly: GCA_004026905.1. NCBI lineage: Eukaryota > Metazoa > Chordata > Mammalia > Rodentia > Hystricidae > Hystrix > Hystrix cristata. The sequence goes on from PVJO010002605.1 coordinate 105,667, forward strand.
GGCAAGCACTCTAACCACTGAGCTAAAACCCAAGCCCCTGAAACAGCACTTCCTATTACACATCTGAAGGGGTGCAGCTCAGAGGTTGCAGAGCTTGGCCAGCCACTCTTCAAGCATGAGGTGAAGTTTGTTTAAATTCTTGTCTGTCTGGGTCCAAAGTTCACAGTTTCCCACTATGCCACTTTGCCTTCTTTAAAAAGAAAAGCAGGGACATCTCAAATTACCCCAAAGCAGAGATCTACAAAATCATCTACAAGATTTAAGAAGGGCTGTGTTGTATCTGATTATTCTGTGTATTTCACACTAGCCCTATAAACTAGTTCTTTTGTTCTTGATGTCCTTCTCATAAAAGTAGAATTCAAAATGCATGGTAATAAAACTTGAAGTTAAACAGTCATATGAAGAAGGATACAGAGAACTGACCCCCTAAGGTCCTCTGGCAGAGGGATAGGGCCAAAATCCAGTGAACATTAACCGGGAGGAGAGACTAAGGAGAAAAGAATTAAACTCCAGCAAGAAAGGAAACCCTCAGGCCCCAGGGCTCTGCCTATATCAGGGACTGTAAAAGCAGAGGCACTAAAATGCATCCTTCTCAAGACAATGTCATCAACTTTAACACCTGGGGAAGGTCATCATTGGCATAGTATTCTTTCATGAAAACATGTTCTTCCAAGTTATAAAAATAAATATGAAGTCCCCCAAACACATAACACAGGCTTTTTAGAAACTAAAACCCAGACTAAATAGTGTCTCATGAAAGCCCTTTGCCAAGTTGAATTTATCTTTATGTTGCCCTCTGCACCCTTTGGGATAGTCTATCTCCCTGTCTCAATACTGCCATGATTCCATTGTCCATTGCCAGCTCCTCTGCAGCTCCCTTCCTGGGATGCAGGGAGCCTGCTGGGCAGAAAGATTTTTCTTCTTATCACATCACACCTTTCCTTTCTAGGCAAATTTGGTGTCTGTGGATCCCTGCTGCCATATTCCATCAAAAGGGAATCTAACAAACCATGGGGAAGTTGCCAATGAGTTAATTTGCCTAGGAAAAATATTTATGTTTGTATGAGGAGTCTTTGGGAGAAACACATTAAGTCAGGGGAAAGTAATTATTTAGTCATGGAAATTTCAGATTTGGGGAAAAGTTGAAACAATTGATGTTTGGTGTTATGTACAGCCCTGTGCACTCATGAAATCACACTGAGTATGAAGCACAGACAAATAGTCACAGTACGGCATTCCCTTCCTTGTGCCATTTCCTCTGTGAGGCATCTGTGCCCACTTTATTTGAAACTTTACTGTTACTCTTTCTCCTGGAATGAGGACTCTAGTCTGGCCCATCATCACCTCCTCCTGGAACAGCCTCTCTTTTCAACTTCACTCAAGATCTGTGCTTGTTTCTTGAATATGTTTCTGTATCTTTCTCTGGTACCAACAGCCACCAGTCTTCCAGGAGGCTAAGTCTTTAAGTGATATTGAAAAGAAGCTAAAGAAGAGGGACCCAGGATCTCCTCCAAGTATTTGGAAGGTCAAGGTCTCGCAGGATGCATTAGAAGTATGCAAAGGATCTAACTCTGTATTATTTATATACTAAATGCACAGTGTATTATTATGCATTTAGTGAATTGTGGACAATTCATTTCATTGTACTGCTTCGATTGCCCTCAGTTTTCTTTTCTTTTCTTTGTTTTTTTTTTTTTGTACTATTTTCATTGTGTTTCAGGAAAAACTGCTTTCAGCTACAATAAGGGAGAGTTGGGCAGACCACCCTTTCCTCTACTGTCTCCTCCACTGATCCTTGTTTGTAATAAAAATTCTAGATCCCAGAGTGTGCAGTAGAACCCCCATTCCCTGGAGGGAAGCTAGACAAGGTGCATTCCTAGTGAGGTGCCCCATGTGCCTATAATTTACTCTACAGATTGCAAGGTAGGCCAGGACAGGTCCTATCACTCATTTTAAACTGCTTTCATATCGCCACATCTGAAGAAATAAGGTCTGCTCGGGGAATGTGGTTCTCACTGAGGAGATCAGATTGTTTCGTGGCGAAATGGAGAACCCAGGTCCTGGGCTTCTGGACCTCTGACTTATTATTAGTGTGGGGAATTATGGAATGTTAAGCAACTAGCGAGAGCCAGTCCAGGTGGCTTTACACAGAGTCACACACTCTACCTCAAAATGAGCTGTTTCAGAAACCTGCAGCGAACAGTCATTAACATTCCTTCCTGTAACAAGCATGACCCTTGTACTACCCCACAGCCCGGGTGCCATATTTTATCATAAGGATGACTACACCACAAGCCTGAAGGAGACAAGGACCACATGGCCCTATCTTATCCTCCTTAACATTCCTGCACATGTCCTTGGGTCCAAGCCACCCCCTCCTTCCAACTCACACTTCCGCATTAAAAAATAGCATCGTCCCTCCCCCACATGCAGACCTTCTCTGTGTCCCCCCACTGCTTTACAGTGTACTCATTAGACTTTATTTTCAACGCTTTGCTTTTATGTCCATACATCCTGTTACTGCCTCTGTCACCAGCCTCCGGTTCACCATGCTGCATGGCAGGGATGGAGCCCATACTGCAATCCAATTTCAGTAATATAGTTTAATAATATTTTTCTTGGCTTCCATGTATGAAGGCTGTATCCAGAGCCAATTGTTGGCAGAGCAGTAGTAGGAAGTTTTCCTCCATATCTTCTAATTCTCTTTTCTCTTAATCTTATACCTAATCCTATACCAAGTTCCACAAACCTTCCCTTTTTCCTTTACTTTTTCCATATCTGAACCACAGAGAAGGATCTGAGATCTTTTAACTATATAGTAGAAATGGCTAGTGAAAGGTCAAACCTCCTGGCTTTTTTCACTGAAGGCCGTGATTCTGACTGGCTAAAAAAATACTGTTTCTGAGGTTGTACACCCCCACCCACCCCAAACCGTGTATCTATGTGGTGACCATGATCCCACAGGGCACTGTAGTGCTGGGGATCATCCTGGGAAAATCCACCTGAGAGTTAAAGAGAGGAAGCATGAAGAGGTGGAGGGAGGTGGATGTGGTTGTGGGAACTGTAAGAGTTAGGTCACTGTCTCCCCTTCTCTCACTACCTGCTATGGCTTAATGTCTCCCCCAAATATAAGTTGAAATCCTGACCTTGAGAGCCTGTGAATATGATTTTACTAGGAAATAGGATCTTTGCAGATATGACCAAGTTAAGATGAGTCTGTACAACCTCTGTGGTCTGTCTCATCTCACTCCATTCTCTGATGCTCATCCACTAGGAACATAACATTATACAGTACAGTGTCCTGGAAGTGATAATAATAGTCCAGAAAGCTGTCGTTTAACAAATTCCATACACTGTAGATCTATTATTTTGTGTCCTCATAGTAACTTGGAGAGGAACACTCAATCCCTGATTTATAAGTTAGGCTCAGAGAGAGTACAGAGTTTGCTCAAGTTCACAAAGCTGTGGCTGCTAAGCAGGCAATCAAGCCCAGACGTGAGTGCGTTTCCACTAGACATGAACCACTTGTCCTCAAGGACAAATCCATTTTCAGCTACGCTTGGGCCACAGAATTCTTTGGTAATCACAGTCTCTTTGAGTTAGGATAGCTATTTGGAGGTTTAGACTCCCATAGCCATTTTAGGTAGGCTCTGTACTTTTGTTGAGAAATGTGTTTACAGAAGAAAATAAAGCAGAAACAACAGACATATTACGATTACTTTATGACTTTTTGATAGTTGCACTTCATTAAAACACAATTTGCATTTTATTTCAAAAGCTTTTGCTATATCTGTAGTATTCTTGCCTAAAGCATTTCCAAAGAGCAACAATATTTGGCATTTAGCGAGTAGTGAGGCGACAGTTGTCCAAACCTCATTGTTATCTGATTTGGGGGTGCTGGTGTCTCCTTTTAGAAGTGATTTCTAGGTCCTGTCTGTTACTGACAAATAATTGAAGGAAACAAACATAAACAGTAGCCAAGTTTCACATTGATTAAAGGTAGAAAAAAAACCACAGAAAGGTAAGGGGAATATGGGCTCTACAGAGTGAGTTTTGGGCCAAGTAAAAAGGAGGAAAAAATAAAAATAAAAATATACCCTACAGTGCAGAGTGGGCTATTGTGAAGAGGCACCTTAGCGTGTGCTTAATGACAAGGGTCTCTTTTTCATATTTTCTGCTCTGATGTCACATGTAGGTCATCCTATCAAAAACCTGCTGCAGAAGTCCACATGCAGGACTCTTTGAGAATTGCTCTGTGCTGTGTCTCAGGATCTTTCCTTCTTTCCCAGCTAGTTTTAGCCACACCCTATCTTCTTGTCTCGCCATAAACTACCTAGGTACATCTCCCTTCTTTAAATGTTTAAGGATCTCTGGTTAAGAAGAAAGTTCTTATTACACCTAAATTTCTGAATAATATGTGATTAACATTTTAGATGTTTGAATATATATTCCCAAACTGTGAGACTGTTTAGCAATTAAGCATGTGTGGAAATTATAAATTTTGATTCAGATGAAAGAGAAGGTTAAGCCAAGGGGATTAGATAAAAATGTTATTTAATTTTTTTTTTCCAGTGCTGGGGATTGAACATGGGCTTCATGTTTGCCTGGCACGTTGCTACTGAGATACATCCCTGAGCCCTTATTTAATTTTAAGAGTCAGTATTTAAAACTTTTCACATGAAGGTCAGTTGTAGAAATGGCAATGACAGATGGTTTTCTATTTCCCCCGAGGTTATAACTGAGGCTTGTTGTGTAAAATTTCAGCTAGTCATGAAATAGAGCAGTGGTCAGCAACAATTTTTGTAAAGGGCCAGAGAGTAAATATTTTAGCCTTTGCAACTACTCAGCTCTGCTGTTGTAGCAGGAAAGCAGGCATAGACAATGCACAAATAAGTAGGTGGCTGTGTTCCACTAAAACTTTATTTGCAAAAATAGTCAGTGGGTTGGACTCAGTCTGCAGACTGTGTTTCGTTGACTGCATTGTATTCATCGGTTATCCCTTGCTACAACAGAACACCTGAGACCGGAAAAAGTATAAAGAAAAGAGACTTACTTAGCTTACAGTTTTGGAGGTTCGAGGGAATGGCACTGGTATTGGGTCAGCCCTAGTGAGGACCTTATGCTTGATGACATCATAGTGGCAGGAGCACATGCAAGGGGAAGGGTTCACTTGGCAAGACAAGAAGCCAGAGAGAGACTGGAGAGGGGCCAGCCTCGAGAATTAAGTGGGGTCCCTTGAGTACCATTCACCTCACTCTGAGGGCAGAGCCCCTAATAACCTCCTCCTCAGCTACCCCAACATCCCTTAATATCATGACACTGAGAACTAAGCTTCTAACGTATGAACTTTTGGGTCCACACTCAAACCATATCCAAACCACAGCAAGTATCCAGGGGAAAAAGTTATTTAAATATTGTAAGAGTTGGCCATGATGTTTCATTGTTGGAATAGGCAGTTACCTATTTGACTTGGCTTACATACATTAATTCCTCCACTTTTACCACTGGCTTAACTGTAATTCAGAAAGGGGCCTCTCATATGCAGGATCTTATGTTGAGAGCTGTTACGTGGCTAGCAGTCACCAAACCTCTTTTCCTTTGAACATCATTCAAACTCCAGGGATATGTTCTCTCCAGATTTTGTCCTGTCTTCTAAACCAAAGTTTGCATTCAAACACTGTGAGAGACATGGCCACAGAAAGTAGGAGGATCTGAGCCTTGTAAGCCCTTGGTAACACAAGTGAAAATGAATTACTCATCAAATCTTTTCTCTTAGACAGCAAAAAATGCAAAGAATCGTCTGCCAGTAGAGCTAAATGCCCACTTTCCTGTTTCTCTCTGTTCCATCTACCTAATCTATGATCCTGTGGGCTCCTGAATCATGTGGCCTCTGTGGCATATTTGCACACGATGACTCAGAAACACTTCGCAGTGTTAAATGGTTCTAATCACACTTAAATGTGTAGGTAAGTATAAATGTGTATTTGTAGGTCTAGACACAATGCAAGGATCATGACACTGATTCACATTGGCAATTAGACATCAAACATGAGAATTGTGAATATTTTATTATCACTGCATTCGATAAAACTAATTACATTTTTGAAATCAAATAATTTTTGTGCCACATACATTTATTTAAAATGTGTTGTACACTATATAATTTATAGTCTGCCTTTTAATTTTAATGGATATTTTTCAATGTGTTTGAGAAAAAATAAATTTTATGGAACACACATAAAAAAATCTTTCGATTTGCCAATATTTCACATGAAGTTTTTATAGTTTTATGACTATATAATCAGAGTTTTAACCCATTGCCAATTACTATCACTTATGTGTAAATTCACCTACAATATAATTTGTATTTTTCTATATTAAATGTTATTCAATTTTATGAATCAAGTAAATGATGATATATGAATTATATAGGACTTTATTTTATTATTCATCCATCAATAGTAGCCAGTCATATATAAAAGTAATCAAATGTCATATTTTTCAAACTTTTCATTATGGAAGTTATACTTTTAAAGGCAGGCAGATAAAATGTATTTATTTAACAGTTTGTTAGCATATGGTAGTAAGTCTCCATTTGATTCTTGCTCCACTTTCTACAGACATTTAGTTTGTGCTTAGTCGTTGTGTTTCAAATCATTATCTTTCATGGAAATAAAGGTTGTTTTGATTGTGTCAGTTAACTGAGAGAAGACCCCAAATTTCCCTTAGTTTCTTTCCTCTACTTGAAAATTATTTTAAGCTTATCTCAGTTTGACAACCTCTTACCTATAACTTCAAACTCCCCAAGTCTCTTGGAAAAGTTTCCTCTTTAAAAAATACATTTTGTGCCAAATTCATTGGGTAGCAAAACCTAACTGGTTCAACACAAGGTTATTTATAGCTTTTCTGAATATCATCTATATTCAAATATTCACTTAGCGATATTAATGAGTTCGACTCTGGGATCTGCCCCAGACCCTGCTTGGGGGGTTATGTAATATACTATTCATGCATTATATTACTTCTTTAAAATCTGAAAGCATAGGAATTTGAAACACATCTAGTCCAAAAGTTTGTATATCTTAGTGGAAGAGAAAAAATTATTTAAAAAAAAAGTGTTTTCTTTGATAACACAGTAGATTACCTTAGAATAGAAGCACAGTATAAACAATAATTCTTATTGTTTATATTGCAGGGAACTTTTTGTTGACAGCATACCACAAATATGATCATTTTTTAAAGGTAAGTCCTAAATCAACTTGTTTTTATCTCACTTGACACTTTTCATAAAGCTGAGCTTGCAAAAATAATTATCATCAGTTGATATAATTATTGAACTGATTCTAATTCACTCTAATCTTTATCATTTTTGTTGTTGCTGTTTTCCTGAGACTGTATTGTTATGTACTTTGGGCTGACCTTGAACTCACTATGTGGGCCCAGGCTGGCCTCGAACTCTTAGTGATTCTCTTCCCTCAGCCTCCCAAGTACTGGGATTACATGTGTCACCACACCTGTTTGATTTTCATCATACTGAACTACTTTCTGGGGTTTGGTCATGCCCTGTTTCATGTTGTTTTTGTTGTCATGGTTAATAACCAGAGGCACTGCAGAAAGATAGAAAGATGGAGACAAAGCCATTTTCTATGGTACATTATCATCTGAATGTTGGGCCAGAAGACCCTTTGTGACTTCTTTGTGGGTGCACACATGAACTTATATCAGGGAAGGGAAGAACCTGCAGTTAGTCTGATGATTTGGGAGGTTACAGCTACAACCAAGGCAGGACTAATTGAAGACTTTTACTTTTACAGAGAAAGCTACAAACTTAGGAGAATTACCAAAACCCTAACAACAGGTTGGTATCTTCTGGGAAGTTTATAAATAAACATGAGTGTCTAGAACCTGCCCTGGGTCAGTTGCATCAGAATCTCCCAGGGTGTTTGTATTAGTCCTTTGGGACTGCCAATATAAAATACATTAGACTGGGTAATTTACAAACAACATATATTTGTTACTCACAGCTCTGGAGGCTAGGAAGTCCAAGGTCAAGTTGCTAGTAGATTTGGTATTTGGGGAGAACTTGCTGTCTGTTTTAAAGATTTTGTCCTCTAGCTGTGTCCCCACAAAGGAGAAAGGGCAAACTAGCTCTCACAGATGTTTTCTATAAGGGCACTGTTAGTTAGGTTTTTGTCATTGTGACAAAATACTTGATAATAATGACTTAAAGGAAGAAAAATTGATTTTCGGCTCATGCTTTCAGAAGTATCAGTCCATGGTCACTTGACTCCATTGTTTCAGGCCCAGGGCAGGCAGAAACATCATGGCAGAAAGTTGTGGTGGAAAAAAGATGCTCACTTCATGGCGATCAGGAAGCAAATACAAAGGAAAAGAGTCAGATAGGAAGGGTCAAGGACCAGATGGAGTCCCCTAGGATCCACTCCCTTTAACAAGGACCCATCTCCTGTCTCTATCATCTCCCAATAATGCCTTCAATTTATGACCTCATCTTTGAATTAATCCACTTGATGAAGTTAGATCTTCATGATCCAGTCATCTTCTCCAAAACCCATGAGCAACCAAACCTTCCACACAGGGAGCCTTTTGATATGGGACATATCGTAGCCAAACAATAACAGGCATTAATCCCCTTCATGAGGACAGACCCTTGTAACCTAATCACCTCCCAAAGGTCCCCCTTCTCATACTACCACATTGAGGATTAGGTTTCAATATATTAAATTCTGGTAGCCATAAAAATTCAGACTACAGGGGCTGGGGATTCAGCTCAGTGGTTAGAGTGCTTGCCTAGCAAGTGCAAGGCCCTGAGTTCGATCTCCAGTACACACACACACACACACACACAAATTCAGACTACAGCAATGTTCTAGTTCTAGTGTATAAGCCAGGAGTGAGACTCTTTGCTCTAGTTCAGTGATTCTAAAAACACGGTCCCTGAACCAGTGCTGTGGGCACTGCCTTGGAACTTGGAGGTTCTTCTCTCTCCTTGAAATAAGATGGTGGATACACAAACCATGAAATGACAAAAATGACTTTGGAAGATTCAGGTGTCAGCATTTTCTTAAAATGCAAAATCTTAAATACCTTGTTCTTAAAAAAATAAATAAACTGATTTCATTTTTGTCTGTTTATTTGGTTGTAATGTCTCCACTCCTGATTTTTAAACATTTTTTTCAGGTATACACATACACACATGCACATAGATACACACACACACACACACACACACACACACGTCTTTGCTGACAATAGGGTAAAAGACTTCAAAGGCAAGCAAATAGCCCATGTAATGAGTAGGATGATCCACTGGATTGTAGAGAAAGTATTAGAACTATTCATATTCTTTATCTCATTCTATTAAGGTTTTTATATTCATAGATATAGTATGTGAAATACAAAGCAGGTTTGCATCATTTATAAATATTAAGGATACAAAATTGTATAGGTTGACACAAAAGAATCATTTATATACATGTACAATTTAAAAATTAAAAAATTATTATCCCAAAACATAAACTCACAGGGGAAAGTGAAAAAAGGAATCTTTGCCTACCTATAAATCTTTGCCTACCTATAATTGGTGTTGGAATGAACATTTTGGCTTACTATATTTTGAGGAAGTGCAGCTGAAATTTTAGTCATAAGAAGAGACTTAAAACTGCCAGAGCTTTAATATCGACTCTGGGCTGTGGGTGATAACACACCTATCACCAAACAGGAACTCTTTTCTGCTTTTACTCTAAACCAGCAGCCATATTTGACATTGCGTTTTTTCAATGTCATACAAAATAATCATTCTCTCTTCATTTCAGATTTTATTGAAGTCACTGTATGCTTAAGCCCTCTGTGGATTCACTTTTGAACTCGGCATTTCCCCAAGTATTTCGCAGCCACTCTTCCCACCCTGGTGCTCATCTGTGGAGAGACAGAAAATGCCTGGAGCACTTTCCTCCTCGAAGACTGGTGACATCAGGGCAACCCTGCGCACCAAAACAGCAGCCCAACACCAGGAAGTCGCTGGAAAGACTGTTTTTAAAAGGCTTTTACAACTTCCTGAATAGCCTCACCCGACCGACCAAAATCATTTTTCTACACTTACATATTGGAGAGAGAACTTAGATTTAGAGTTAAAAAACAAACGAAAGAACCAGGAACTCCTCTTGTAATTCAACCAGAAGAAGATGGACAACGTAATTTTGAAATAGACACCAGCGACACCAGGCACACTCAGAGCCTCTCTATGGTTTTTCATTACTTTCTCCAATGAAAAAAACTGGGGCTTGCAGAGAAATAGGTGGTTCTAGAGACAGGGAAGGAATATTCTAGATGAACCAGGCTCCTCGTACAGTTCCAGAATGCGAGGAAGTGAAAAAACAGCCCATGATGATGAGGATATATCAGGTGGACACAGGAGCTACAAAAAGAGCTTCCAGCTACCAATGTTGTAATAATTTGAGCAACAAAATAAATAGTGAAGTACAGGTTTATAACCCAAAGTATTAAATAAATGCTGAGTGCATGTCCATAATAATATAAATAAATGATTAAATATAAAAATCAATGAGCAGATAGACAAATCTACCATACAGAAGTATCAAAATAAATTTACTCCAATACTCTACCTTGAGGAGGTATATTAGTCCTCACCTATGAGGTGACATCATTCCTTCTAAAGATCATAGTATGGAAAAGAAGAAAACAGAAGTTTTAGAGTTGGAGAGGCCTGATAAACACAACTGTGGCCGTGTAGTCAAGGTCAACCTCATGGTGATGTCATATGGCCAGCAGGTAGCCTTCATGTTGTGTGGTAAGAAAGGTACTTTCCCTCTGTGGTCTTGTTCCTCCACAAAATCCACAATCTCAGTCTAGTTATAGCAGGCAAATTCCAACTGAGGTACACTATATAAAATGCCTGGCAAATATTCTTCACAACTGTTAAGGGCATCAAAAGCAAGGGAAATCTGAGAAATTGACACAGTCTAAAGGAATCTAGGGAGATGTAACAAGTATATTTAATGTAATAACTTCGATGCAGTCCTGGGGGGATGAGGTGAGAAATGATATAAGGTAAAAACAGAGGAAATCAGGATACAGCATTAACTTAATAATGTATCAATATTAGCTTACCAGTTATGACAAACGGAAAACTGGATGTATGGTATATAGGAACTCTTTGTACAATCCTTGCAACTTTTCTGGAAGTCAAAGTTATTCTCAAAGACAAAGTTTATTTAAAAAAATAAACAGCAGATTCTACCAGATGCCTCCCCAATAAGACATACAAATGATAGATAAGCACATGAAAAGTTGTACGGCCTTATTAGTCATCAGGAAAGTGCAAATAAAAACCACAATGGGATACTAATATTATAGACTGATGAAAAATGTTGGAAAGGACATGGAGGAACTGAAATTTTTATACATTTTCAGTGGGGGTGAAAAGTGGCACAATTACTTGGAAATGGCTTGGCAGTTTCATAAAGTGATAGATACACTGTCACATGACACGACATGACTGTCATTCTACTCTAGGTGTTTACTCAAGAGAAAGAAGAGTATTCATCCACACGAAGACTCGCAAGTGGATGTTTGTAGCAGTTTCCTTTACAATAGCCATGCCCTCCAAAAGAAGACAACCCAAATATCCATCAGCTTGTGTGTGGATAAAGCAAATTGTGATAATGTGTGGGAATGCTGCTTAACAATGAAAAGAAACAAAACACAGCCACACCAAGGATGAATCTCAGAGATACTATGCTCAGCCAGATACAAGACAGAACATACTGTATTACACCACTTAAATGAAAAAAATATTAGCAAACGTGGACTATATCTCAAGGAATAGAAAGCAGATCAGTAGTAATGCTTAGTCACAGGAGCAGCTACTAAATGTAGAGAGACAAGAAGGGACTTTTGAACAGATAAAAATGTCTATATCTTGATTGTAATGATTATGTCAGTATACGCATTTGTTAATACTTACCAAACATACACTTACAACGGCGCATTATGTCTTTTGTAAATACACTTTAATACAGTCCATTTGTTTAAGTGCAAGGAGTCTTTGACCATTCTGAAAATGGCTTTCTGAGATCCCTAAGAGTGACAGATGCCTTCCTCTGCTCCATGGCCTTCCACTCCACCGCATCCCCACTATTCCAATAACTACTCTGGGAGCCAGGGAGCCACTTGACAGGTGACTTTCGAAAGTTGAGGATTCCTGCAGAAAGCTCCACGGAATATTTTATGCCCATGCAGCCTCCTGCAAGGGGCCCAGAGAGACGGGTGGAGGGAGACCTGCTTTCCCTTGTTCTCCATGACTCTTGGGCACAGGCCAGAACTCCAATGACTGCTGGGAGCACAGAGCCCAGGAGAGAGCGATCAGGTACAGCCTGCTGGGCGAGGGACAGACAGGGGCCTCTGTGTGGGAAGGGAGTGCTGTGTAAGGGGCTCTCAGGAACCAATGAGGCCTCTGCTATCAGGTATCATAGAAATAGATGCGGGTCAGAACTAGGTCACCTCCCTAGTACTCACGCTCTCAGGCACAGAAAGAAGATTTCTTTCTCTTCCGTGCCGTGGGAGGAGTTAGTAAGGCAGTGTAGATGGCGTTAGTTCAGAAAAGGAAGCTTCAGGGGCTGGGGATTTAGCTCAGTGGTTAGAGGGCTTGCCTAAGAAGCTCAAGGCCCTGAGTTTGATCACCAGAACAAAAAAGGAAAAAAAAAAAAAAAAGGAAAAGAAGCTTCAGCTATGAATAGTGACAGCTAATAATATTGCATTTTGATAGAATGTTCAATAGAGAGAGCCTAAGATTTTAATAACCAAATCGAATAATGAAAATCAGTGGTCTAGACTAAGGTTTAAGAAAGAATAGGATACAAAAATAAGATGTATTCTCTGGACATACTGGAAGCTTCAAGAAATTTTGAGAATATAGCAAGCTTCATTTTAAAAATATTTGCATTTATATATCTCAACCCAACTGTTACATTTATATATTTATAGCATTTTTATGATGTACTGTTTCATAACCAGAAACACTGGCCTGTATATCGTGTACATTTGTCCATATTGATATATTGTCTTCTATAGCACAATATTGAATGTCTATACAACATTCTTTCATGTGACTGTAAATATTTTACTTAACTGGTGGCTTATTGTTGAACATTATCTTTTTCAATTTTTTCAGTATTATAAGTTCGATGAAGAATCTTGCCCATCTTTTCCACACATCCGTGATTATTCCCTGTAAGACAATTCACAGTTAGGGACTTGCTGGGGGATAAGGGGTTTGCATTTTAAGGTCGTTAACACTGTTTAAAAGGTGTGTACCAATTTATACTTCCACTAGAAATGAACACTCTTTGAAGGCTAATTGTCTATTTATCTACACCTCCATTCTGGCTCAACATTGAATTGAGCTAGCTGAACGGAAAGTCATAAATCCAGATCGCTTTCATTATTATGTTATTGTTAGGGTGAATTTAGAGAGCTAGTAAAATTAGCAACACTAACAGTGTTAGAGTTTATTCTCAGTTTAAGCACAGACACAGCCTTGTCCAGGTAATGACAGTTGTAATCGTGGTGGCAACCTTTACAAAGCACTTATTATGTGGCAGGCAGTATTTACAGTGTTTTATAGACATTAACAATTCTGAGGGGGGGGAAGAGGGGGGAAAACCAAGATGTATCATGTACAGGTACAAAATAACCATGTTGATTATGATCATTATGTATACAATGTACCAATACATGTTCTTGGTAAAAATAATAAAAAAATTAAAAAAAAAAAAAAACAATTCTGAGAGGTCAGTATCATTATTCCCTCCATTTTAAAGCAGAAGAAACTGTATCAGAAAAAGGGTAAATGCCTTGATGAATGTGTTTTTTTCCATTTTAATATGTAACATAATAACCTGAGTTATTTTAGTACTTTTGCACATTATATTCCTTTTAATTTGCCTCAGATCTTAAAGAGTTAATTTTCTCTTATGCAGATGAACCAACAACTCACAGAGAAACTTCTGCTCTGCATATGAAATACTGTGCTTGATTGGTCTGGGGGGATGTCTGAGGAAAACTCCTACAGATCCTGTCCCTCATTTCTTCTTAAAAATGGGAATATAATTCGTGTCTACTTCCAAAGCACAGTACTGTGACATACTCTTCCAATCAGTTGTGGAGTTTGCCACAAACAATTTGCTACAAGTAATAAAGTTCTGAAGTTTGCAAATGGAGCACTTTTCACGTAAACTGTAGCAGATATAGGATTATGATTCTGCTAAGGTCACCTCACCCCACAAGCTCCAGTGTCGATGTCAGCCTCAGTGAAGTACAGAGAAGGCAGACAACCTGCAGCCCATCTTGTCTCTGCAAGGACAGTGGCTTGCTGCAGGAGAAGCGAGGGCCTGCAAGTCAGAATGAAGGATAAAAGGAGATAAAATAATTACGATGACTGGAGCATGGACAAGGCATGTTTGCTTCAGTGGACTGAAAAAAGCATCAGACATTTCCATTCCCAGTCTTCTTTCCCTGATTAGCATCAAGAAGCCAACAACAAGAACAACAAAACAACAAAAGCGACAACAACAGCAACAGACAAGCTATTAGTGCTCATCAAAGAGAGCTGGAGAATGCACCTGTTTATGCCTCAGAATGTCAAAGGCTATCTCAAGATGGGCAGGAAGAGAATGGGACCTCCTGAAATCTTCATTGTTAAAGAAAGTTTTCTCATCAATAAACAGTTTGCTAAGGCCAGATAAGCACATGAAAAGCCAAAAAAAAAAAAAATCTTCCACTTCTTGTTTATTCAGAGTTCTGAATAATTTATCTGTTTACAGTTTTCAGACGGAAGTTGCCTTGCTCTCCCATTGTCTGGTTGGGCAAAGTCCGGCATCTCCTACAGTGGTAAATTGTCCTTTTCTTTCCTAAATCTTAAGTTATTAATGTTCTTGCTTGTTGGGAGCGGTTTGGGTCACTAATTAAATCAAAGTATCTAAATAGGATTGTATGTCACAGTTACAAACTGGATGCTAGCCCCGGAGAGACAGCCTCCAGGACGAACGACTACGTTCTGGGCCAGCACAAGCCTACTCTCCACTTGAGAAACAACTCAAAGCAACATCATTTCAGTGTGTAATTTGGCATAGAGATGATCATCTTGGTTATTCTGTAGCATCCAAGAAGAATTGCTTTTCTATTTGAAGGTAACCTGATCAACGGTATGTTCAACTTTTAGACCCTTACTTTTATGGCAGGCCCTTCCTGCTTTTATAGGCATCTTGCCCCAAATGACTTTTGTTAGAGATTAATGTCAAGGAGATTCCCGCACACAAACACAAATTTACACAACACAGCTCTGAATTTTGATTGGTCTTCCCAATGTGGATAATCTTTGTCTAGTGCTATTTTTCTCTTTATCAAAAATTCACATATTTTCATTGTAGACACCACTGAACATTCAGAACAGTAGGAATAAACCTCCTTTAGTCATCATTGGGAGACTTTTTAAAGGAACTATTGCAAATGATAAGGCTGCGTTTAGCACTTAGGTAATTCGATTAAATTATGGCTAGTCCCCAGTGGTTAAATTCTACCCTCCAGGAATAATTCATAACTATCTCCTATGTCATTGTTTTTATCTAGTTGTTTATAGAAAAAAAAATCATACGGCTGTTTTCTGTTGCACAAATGCCAGTCTCTGCTGAGAAATGTCATCAGATGTTTTTCTATAAATCATACTGTAAAATATATCCTTCTCTAGAATACTACTGCCATTGACGTTACTATCTTTGTGACAGAAAAAAAAGATAATGATATTTTAGAAATGAAATACTTCAGAACTATATACAAAGGCAATAGTATTTACTGCTTGAAGAGATAAAAAGAAATTAATGAAATTGAGCAAATAGGATTATTTATATCTAAGATCCATAAATCTCACAAATAATAGTTATAGATAACCTTATTTCAAAATGTTGTGATCGATAAAAATAGTGTGACTTAAACTGTTTTCATCTTTCTTGCTTTACCTTAATATTGTTAAAATATAGTCTCATTTCCACTACTTTTCTTTTTGCTATATTGAAGATTGAAGTCAGGACACTATGCACATTAGGCAAGTGCTCTACCACTGAGCTACAACCTTTTTGTATTCTTTTACTCTGAGACAGGAGCTCACTAACTGCCCAGACTGGCCTTGCACATGTCACCCTCCTACCTCAGCTTCCCAAGTATCTGAGATCACACACCTGCTCACTGGACCTGGCGTGTTTCTCCTTTTAAGAGCAGCAATGGAACAGTTGATTCCCCCTCATGTTTTTGCATACATTAGGAAAAATGCTGATTTTTCACTTCCAGTCCAATTCTTAAATGCTCAAAGAAAGGAAAGCAAGAAAAAGAACATGGAAGTAGAAAAGGATCAGCTAATCTTTTTTGTTCATTAATTTAACAGGATTCAGGAGGTACAAGGTCTGGTGCATAGCAGGTGATGAACCCTTTATAATTGGGAATGTCACACAAGGGAAGGAGTATACACTACTAAGGGAAAGGAAAACATTCTGTCTACTCCCTTTGCCTACGGAAAGAGCGATCTGTTGCCAGTTGCCAGATGACTGTAGGCAGCTCCTTCCGGCCGAACGACACACTGTGCTAAAGGAGGTTGAAGATCTTGCCTACAGAACTGCGGAACAGAGGGAGAGTGTGTCTCAGCATTTGGATGAAAGTAGATCCCCAGGCTTAATAGGAACCTGGCCACCTGTTCTTTGAGGAAGGCTTCCATATCTGAGAGAAAGCCTCAGCCCTTGAGGGGCCAGCAACACAGGAAAGAAACAGAGCTCTAGATATTTCTCCTCATCACTTATAAATTTGTGTATGAACTTGGGCAAACCACTGTACCCCCCGTCTGTGTTTTAGTTTTCTAATAGATGTAATGACACCCTTTTCAACCCTTAACAGTCTGTGCTTCTTATATGTGGAACTTTAAACTATAGTGCTGCCCGTGAATGGCAGAGTTGCTGCTCATTAGTTTCTTCCAATTCCTTTGGAGCTAATAGGTCCCCAAAGCAAGTAAATATATCACTGCCTCTTTGTTTTCTTATTGCATTTTACACAAACAATACTGATGCTTGTCTTTATGACTGTAGAGCCAATAACTATAACAACAGCATCAGCAAGGTAATTCCAGCGAAGAAATGACAAGTCAGTCAGTGCTTACTATTGAATTCTCCTCTCTAGGTGGTCAGCAGCCTTCACTTTTCAAACGGGAAGAGTACCCCGTTTGCTTCTCTTTCCATGTCATCTGGATTAGTAACTAGTGTCTCGCTCAGTCCAACACCTCCAGTCAGAAACCTGGAGAGAGCCTTGTGCCCTCTCTGTCAGGCGTCTGATCCACCGCCAAACCCTACAAGTAGATCATCCACTTCTCTCGGTCTCCAAAGTGCCAGGCCTTGTCCAGGTCCAGTCCTCTCGCACTGAGTGACCACACTAACTTCCCAACAGCCTCTCCATGCTCCGCCCTTTGCCCTGCCTCCCAGCCTTTCTTCCCACGGCAGACAAAGCAATCTTTTCACAAGGTGAATTGCACCACTTCATTCTTGTATTAGCCTTCTCATTGCTGGAAACAATACTGGGCATTCACAGGTGAAAGGAAGAGTTATTTAGTTGGGCTCGTTTTTTTAAACAGTATATTTTCTTTTTTAAACCAGATGAGGGTTTTTTGTTGTTGTTTTTTGCTTTTGGGTGCTGGGGATCGAACTCAGGGACTCGATGCTTGCTAAGCAAATGCTCTATCACTGAGCTAAATCCCCAACTCCCAGATGAGGTTTTGTACCTGCGTGTGACATACTTTAATCATTCCCCACCATCCCCCTCACCCCAACTCTCCAACTCCTAGTTTGACATGTTTTTGGAGGATTTCAATGTACAGAGGGGATTCGGTCTATGGTCAGAACATTCCAAGGAGAAAGGTCATGGGAGAAGGGCCAGTGGAGCAAAACTGGAGCATGGGCCGAGAAGCAGAGAGAGGGAACAGTGTCAGAGAATAATGGGAGACGAACCAAGGTCACACCTCCACCACCCACCCAGACACGCCCAGAAGAGTGTGCCACCAGTCCCCCAGACGGATCCCAAAGCCACCATGTTAAACCCCACCCTTCTCATATTCAAATCTCTAAAGGTATGTCCTGTTACGCTCAAAATAGTTATCTTTGCTCTGATTTATAAGAGCCCACGTGAGCTTTCCAGCCTCTTCTCGCACTCATCCACTCTCTTGCCAACACCACTGCCTCCTGGAGACTTCCATCTCTTTCCATGATGGGCTCAATTCCAGCCCGACCTGGCTAACTCCTACTCACACCAAAGCCCTCTGCTTGAATATCAGTCCCTTGAACAGGCTTCCCGTGACTCCCAACCAAAGCAAATCTTTTTATGATCATCAAAAATCATGTGCTTGGTTGTTGACTCATTCATATCCCCTTTTCCTCTTGAGATTTCCTGAGGGGATGGGCCACTTCTATCCCCTTCACTGCAACATCCCAGAGTCCACCACAACGGCCGGTCCACTGTGAGCAATTATTTGTTCAGTGAATGGACTAGTGAGGGCTCTTTAATGTAAGTTCCCGTCTCTTGGTCACTGTACTTCCATGTTATAATGCTATTACCAGGAGCAACATTACAAATGATCATTTCTTTTTAAGTTTTTCATATTTGGAAGAGAAGAACTTTTCAGTTTGGGCCTGGGCAGGCTTTATGGCAAAGTAGCCAGCTTCTCTCGTTATACACACCTTCTTTTGCCTCGGGGTGATGTGAGTTTAAGATTTTACCCAGTAAAAATGTGTGAGCATGTCTGCGTGACACTTGACATGGTAGTCTACAGCGAAGGATCACGACCGGGATTTGAATCTCAGGTCTGTCCCATTCTAGCTACCTGACTTTGGGAAAAACAAACAAACAAACAAACAAAACCTTAGCCTCAATTTCTTCAACTCTAATATGAGGATAATAATGGAATTTAACTGATTGTCTTGAGAGTTTAATGAGATAATGAATATAAAATGGTTAGTATAATGACTGACACGTAAAAATTGTTTGATAAATATTAGCTGCTACCGATATGTTTTATTCAACTCCTGAAGGCAAGATGCTGAACTCTAGGGCTGGGGAATTTCTGTCTTCTTTCTCCCCTGACATGCACTCTATTCTATACTTCATGGTCCCAAAAGGTAGTAAAGAAAAATGTGACACAGACTTTACTTCGCAACTCTACTCATTTGTAGCAGGCTCATTTGTCTGAAATTTACAAGCCAAGTAATATAAAACAGCTGATGACCATTATTTAAACTTCGACACCATGAACGATGTTTAGGAATAGCTAACAATATTTGAAAGTAAAGTGCTTTCCTGGACACTGTTGGCGGAATGCTTTAGCAAGCGTTCAGCGGAGAGCCCTGTAGGCAGAGAGTAGGTGACACAACCGTATAACAGCAGTAACGCTGAGTGCCGGGGCACCAGGAAGAACTGCACATGCTACTCCCCACCTCGCCCACCTCAGCTTCCAGCAGCGCGGGATTTAGACAAGAAGCGCAACCCCAGGGCTCGCTGTAGGTGGTGGCGTGGGAAGAGGTGAAATGCAAGCCTTATTTCCCCTGCTGCCTGTCATCAGTTCTCTGCTTTCCTCTGACTTTCATGAGCGATGAGGTCACCCCGGCGCAGGAAAATCAAACTTCTATTTTTCAAACCCAATAAAGGCCCGCATTGTAGGTCTGCGTAAACAGGCCAGACGTGCAGGGAACCAGGCGGCCGAGTGCTCGCCCTCTGGCGGTGGCACGAAACAGTGTGCTCCGCGGCTCGGCGGGGAGCGCGGGCTAAAATGTAAGTTAAAATTAGATCAGTAGTCAGCCTGGCTGTCTCAATCAATGCTTCGCAGGGAGAGCATACAACCGTCTATTTATAAGCTAAACCCGGCATTATCTTCCTCTTTTAGGGCGCAGAGATCCATTACTGCCCGCGGCAGGGGAGAGGATGTTGCGGGAAGCTGGCGCTGCCGCGTCCCAGCCCAGCTCGGTGTGTCCGGCCGGCGGGCTGCGCCCTCGCCCGAGCCTTACCTTCCTGGGAATCCTTGGTCGTTAAGCAGAGGGGCCAAAAAGGAAGTGAATTAAAGCAGCCCATGGGCCCACCGCTGCTCCAGGGCCACCACAGACTCGGCTGCCTTTTAACAAAGGTTTCCCACCTCGCCTCCCGGAGGTACTGCAGGCCTCTGTCCTTGCTCAGACAATTGCTGCTGTAAATAGCTGCGGTTCTCTTCGTCTCTGTCAAAACTCGATGGGAATGGATTTGCAGCAGGCACTCTGCACATACTTGAGGCCCCGGTGAGCTGGACATGCGGTCCGTCAGCTCTGACATAGTGGGCCATCAGGAAAATCCCAGGCCCCTCTGCCCCCCGCCGTGGAAGTCATCTCTGACACATGAAGGATGTCCACACCTAGCATTTGTGTTAACACTGTTAAATTGTTTTCAGATTTTGAAAGTTGCTGTTAAAAAAGGTAAAACCTGATATAGCAGCCCGACACAAGATCACATCATACATCTAAGGGGAAAAAAGTGGTATTCTCATTTTAGATACTTAGATGGCATATTTTCTATCATATGTATTTATATTGAAATATCTTGTTTTTCTACATTTGACAACTTTCTTTAATAAACATATGCTGTTTTCACAAAAGAAAGACTTCAATAGCAAAAAGATTTTAGTATTAGCTTAAATGTACATTATACGTATTTTTTGAAACGATTTATTAGCGGCTTTATCATTTGACATAAAAGGCTTTTGAACTAAAGATAGAAACTGAAGCCTTCTTTATTTAGAAGCAACCTTTCTCTCCCTCTTCAGTTCTTGTTGGCTTCCTTCCAAAGCGTATTCCGCATCTGTCCCTTTCTCACCATCCATACTACTCCTTGCGTAGTTACCAGTCACCATTCATTATCCTTCACCTGGATTCTGAAAATATCATTTTGTTTGGGTTTTCTGGATCCACTTTCTCCCCGCTGCGGTTCCCACTTGCCATGTATGGGCTGGATTGCTCTTTTAAAATGTAAATCAGATCCTGCCTCTTTTTAAAGATCTTTTGTCACTCCTCCTGGTGTCTCTATCAGACCCCTCGTTCTTCACCAGAGCCAGCGTGTGGGATGCTGTCTGTCTCCTCCTGACCCTTGCTCTTCTCTCCTCATAGAAAATGACTTTCTCACTATATGTCGCAGCATGTGTGGCAGTTAGGGTGGATGGTCAACCTGATTGGCTTGGGAGCCACCTAGGGGATTAGTAAAGCACACTTCTGGGTGTGTCTGGGTGAGACATGGACTCCTTGGAAATTTTAGCTGTTCTCTGGGCCCTTTCCTCTGACAATGGTCCTTTGCTCTACTTCCTGGCCACCATGAATCAAGCTTTGTTCCACTGTACCCCTCCACCATGATATTTCTGCCACAGAGCCAATTGACCATGAACTAAACCTCCTTAAAATGCGAGTCCAGTTAACCTTCTCCTCCTTGAAATTGTGGGTGTCAGGTACTGTGTCTAGCAAAAGGAAGTCTGACTAATACAGCATGTTTTCACATAACCCATTCTTTCTTTTTTTTTTTTTTGTGCCAGGGATTGAACTCAGGGCCTTGTGCTTGCTAAGCAAGCACTCTAACCACTAAACTAAACCTCCAGCCTCATAACCCATTATTTAGGAGCCTCAAACCCATCAGCTTTCCCTCACCTCTCAATCCTAGCACTTAGCATTCTCTCTGTGTGAAAAATTCCCTTTCAGAAATCTCAAATCAGCTTCATTCTTATCATTTTAATCTCAGTTAAAATATGAGAGACCTTCTGCCTCTCTTAAACTCCTTGTTATAATACTTTATTTCACCACAGCAATTAGCTAAAATTGCTTTATTTTTCCATCGGCATACCAGTGTATTCTCTACTTTCACATGTTAGAAGGTAAACTCCAGGAAAACAGGCTACTTTTCTTTTTTGTTCGTTACTATCTCTTTTGGTCCTATAGTAGTACCTAGTTCATCGTTGGCATTCAATAAGTATTTATTGAATAAATTATTGAACATGATGTCCTAGTATATGACTTATAAATGACACTAATAGCATTCTGCATATTCTGCCTTGAATTTTAAAGTTATTTTTATGCTCCTATGCTTCTTCCTCTCAAGTGTGAACTCTGAGGCAGGATCATATTTAGTTCCTCGTTTTATTTTCCATGGCCTCATGGAGTCTGGCAGACTACAGGTATTTAATAAATTTGTTGGATTAAATTGCAAAATAAGCGAATGCATACTAAGTAACTTTACCCCGGGTCTAATCTTTCACCTGGGAAAATGAAAAAATATACCTGAAGGTATAGACCGCTGCCCTGATCCTTGTAACCCCCCCCACACACATACACATACACACACACACACACACACACAGTGACTGTTAATCCTGATGTGTCAACTTCATTGGATTAAGAAACACCGAGCAGAGTAGTAGAACACTCTCCCGGGTGTGTCCGTGTGGGTTATAGAGACATGGCCTTGGGTACTATAGGTGGTTTCCTGCCTTTGCTCTCTGGTGCTGTACCCTGTTTTGCTTCTTGGCCTCCATGAACTAAGCAGGTTTGTTTAGGTGCACCCTTCCACCATGAGGTTCAAGCCTAGGAGCCAGCTGACCAGGAGGTGAATTTCCCTGACTGTGAGCTAGATTAAAATTTTCTTTCTTTAAGTGAGTGGCAGGTGTTGTGTCCAGCAATGGGATCTCTCTCGATCTCTTTCTCTCTCTCCCCATAATTTTAAAGAATCTTCATATCTGCTATTTTATTTGCTCTTATACAAGTTGCTGTGTAGGAACAGAAGCTCAGGGGCATTAACTAGCCTGTTCAAGCTTGCACAACTAATATGAAGCAGAGACAGGGCTGGGACCTGCTAATTTAAAATACCCAAAAATATGCACACATAAAAGCACGCCCCCATATATTCCCACATTTGCCAATATCCTCCCTACTCAACCATATTTTTCATTTAGTTCAAACAAGATCATAAATCCAAAGTACTTTGGGATCTGGCACTTGTCAGGCTCCCAGTAAATGACTACTCCTTCCTCTTTGTCATACCACCATTGCCATAATCATCCCATCCTTACAAAGAACACTTTTGTCTTCACCCTGCTTTTCAACTTGCTAAACTCATCTCTAAGATCCTCTTTACTCTGGAATTTTAATGCATAATATTAATTGGATATCATAGATTCCAGCAGTATTAAGTGGATTTTTGGTAACTGGCAATCTATTGCTTTTAACCTTTACTCTGAATACCAACCAATAAGAAAAACATGAATACCTGCCAGCTAATATATCAGCCTAAGACATACAGTGCAGTGTCGGTACAGAAATGGCACATACAATACCAAAGCTTGGTAAACATAGCATAGCAAGAGAGGACAAGTAATGCACAAAATTAGTTTTACTATAGACAAAGCAAATTGGAAATTTATTCAGATCATTCATTCATTCATTATGTTAGCTGTCTGTCAGTATGACAAAATAATTGAGAAAAATAGCTTGAAGGAGGAAGGATTATGCTGGCTCATGGTTTCAGAGATTTTAGTTCATGGGAACTTGGCTCCATTGCTTATGGCCAGAACATGTGGCAGGGAGTATGTGGTGGGGCAAATTAGCCCAAATCATGAGGAGGATGGAGGAGGGGAGAGAGAGTGACACAGAGAGGGAGAGAGAGAGAGAGAGAGGTTGTGAGCTTTGTTTCCTGTTTGTTCTCCCTAGGCCTCTAGCTTACTGGATAGTGCCTCCCACCTCCCAGATTCAGGGTGGGTCTCCCCGCTCAGCGCGCTGTCCCACATGCCAGTCTTGTCTGGAAACACCTCACAGACACACCCAGAAGTGTGCTCTACTAATGTCCTGGCTGTTTCTCAGTCTAATCAAGTTGACAATCAAGACTGACCATCATGTTTGTTGATTGTATTTTATGTGCAAAGTTCTGTACTAAGCTTGGGGGAAAGCAGCAAGCAAAAATAAGGGAGGTCTCTGCTGATATAATCTAGTGGAACAAAGATGAGTGCTGTGAGAAGGTAAAGCAGACAATTTAGGGGAGAATATTTTGGGGAAGCTATGAGCTGTGTCTTGAGTTTGGACATGGCTCAAACTGCTCATGCTTCCTAAAGAAGAGGAAGGAAGGAGAAATGATCATATAAGTGAATGATAATGGTGACTTTTAAATTCTTTTATTTAATAAATATTTTTAACTACTTACTATGTGCCAGGTAGTTTTCTAAGGGCTAGAGTAGCGATCAAGGGCAAAATCCCTCGCCTGTATAGGGTTACACTGTCATACAGGAAGGCACTACAATAAACACATGTATCATATAAAAGTAAAGAATGCTGAACGTTTATTTCTATTAAGGAAAAAAATACATCAGTGGATTTTACATGGGTACCGACCCTAAGGCAGCAGCATAGCTGGCTTGTTGTAAACCTGAGAAAGTGCGAGGAAACCAGTGTGCCGAGGTTAAGCACAGTAGGCAGGGGAGTAACTAGGTCTTGAGTTCACAAAGGTAATAGATTTTGAGAGACCCTGTTGATGATTATAAGTAATTTGGATTTTCCTCTAGGTAGAATGGGAAGGTGTTGGAAACCTTTGAGTAAATGCTCAACACAGCTGATTCATGTGTTAACAGTGACTCCCCTGTTGTGGAGCACACTCATCGTACTCCAGGCAGTGCACTAAGTGGCCAGCCTTACTCTGCAAGTAAGAACTCTGGGTGTGGACAGTCCAAGGAGCTCATTCACGGTGTACGGCTCTCAGCCCAGAGAGCTGGAATTAGCTGCAGTAATGGAGTGCCTCCCGAAGAGAGCATGGGGGCGGCGAGAGTGACAATAACACCTGTCCTTTCCCGAGGGTCTGCTGGGCGCTGCTCTGGGCTTGTTCATGAATTTTATTTCATCCTCACACCAACCCTATCAGATCAGTACAACTGCCCTCTTATTACCAACGACGAAACTAAGACTCACAGAAGTATCAAACTAATCTAACTCACACAATTAATAACCAGAAGTTAAAATTCAAACCCAGAGCATTTGCCAGTGCCTTATTGTCTCCCAGATATATCAAAATTATACCTCTTATAAAGTACCTATAAAACACATGAGCCATGTCTTAAAAAAAAATCCATTCTTTCTTTTTTGATTGCTTAGTGCTCTGATTTATATAATTATTGAAATGGTTTAGTTTTATCTACTTGCTCTTCGCTTTATCTATTCCATCTTTCCTGTGTCCACTTATTCCTTGTGATTGTGCATCTTGATTTTCAACATGATTGGCTTGAGATCAGTGAAGCATACTTTCAGGTGTGTCTGGGTAGGTTGGGGGCATGACTTTGGGGACTCCATCTAGTCGCTGGTCCCTTTCTCTTGGGCTCTTTTTTTCTATCTCTGCTTGCTGGCTGACATGAAGTGAGCAGCTTCACTCTAGCCTGCCCTTCCTCCGTGATCTGCCTTGGAGGCAGCTGACCATGGCCTGAAACCTCTGAAACCATGAACCTAAATAACTGTTTTCTTGTTTAAGTTGTGTATCTCAGGTATTTTGTCTCAGCAAAGAAAAACATACTAACACATTATTCCTTTCCTAGTTGCTTTTAAATATAATATCTTTATTCCATTTTCTCTACCTTTAGCTGTCTCTCATACATTCTTGACATTTTTAGCTCTTACCCTGAAAAATCAGTATTCCTTCCCAGCTTGAGTTGGTACTTTTCCCACTTTACAGGTTATGCAAAGAACTTACAACAGTTTAACCTCATTCTAAAAGCCTTCAGCTCTTTGTTATGTCATCACAATTTCACTTTCATATTATGTTCCCCAAGTCTCTATTTTTGTTTCAAAAAGTAAATATTACTTAATACTTACATATGTATTTGGCCCTTCATCATCTCTTTATTTCTTCCAAAGTTGAATACTTCTATTTGGGATTTTTTTTTCCTTTAGTCTGAAAATTTTCTGAAGTCTTACAGTGTCATTTTCTTAAGACAAACTTTCTTGGGGTTTATTTATTTGGAAATATATTTACTTTGACTTAAATTTTGAATATGTTTTTTACTTAGCATAAAAATTTCCTTCCAGCTCTTTAAAGACATAGCAGTGTTGTCTTGGATTCTATTGAAAAATTTCTATTGAAAACTCAACTGTCAGCCTTGTTTCCTTAAAAGTAATATGTCTCACCTCTCCCCGTTTGTATTTTTTCTCTTTAATTTCTAGTACTTTGAATATGATGTGTCTAGATGTGCTTTTAGTTGTTTTTATCCTTCTTAGTCTTCCCTTGTTGTGCTTAGATCTAAAATGCCTCTAAAAGTCTCACATATTCATAAGAGGGGTTTTTGGAAAGTGGCGGATCACGGGGCTGCGATACTCATCAGAGGATTAATCTGCTGTTGACCTTGTGGCCGAATGTGCAGTTAGGAATTGGGGCCTGGTTGTAGATGGAACATGGGGATGTCTCCTGGGAGGATGCGTTCTTGTTCCCAGCTCCTCCCTTCTCTCTCTGCTTCCTGCCTGCCACAGATTGAGCAGCTTTCTTCTACCATGCCCTTCCACCATGCTGTTATTGCCTGGAAGTCAACTGACCATGTACTGAAAACTGCGAGCCCAAAATAAACCCCTCTTCCTTTAGGTTATGGGTATTATGTATTTTGTCACAGTGGTGGGAAAGTGACTAATACATCCCTGTTCTTGAATCAGTGACATTATTATCAGTTTTAGAAAACTTTTAGTTTTTGTCTCTACCATTATTTCTTCTTCCTATCCCTCTTTTTCTTCTGAAATGTCAATTGTACATGTATTAGGTCTTTGAATGATGCATCCGTATCTGTTATATTTTCTTCTCCTTTTTCCATCTTTTTTTTCCACTGTTGAGTTTCAATTTGGGCATTTTAAAACACTAATCTTGTCTTTGCATTAAATAAGCTGTGTTCTACATGCTGTTAAATTTATCCAGTGAGTTTCTAATTTTAGATAACATATTTTCCTATTCTAATTTGCCCATATAGATTTTTAGCCACTTCAATTCTTTTTTGAAACCCTGAATCTATTAATCCATATTCAGTGCTTTTTTCTTTAACTTAATAATTTTAATTATTTACAAAAGATTTTCTGCTAATTCTCATGTTTGAACTATCTGTGGGTCTGCTTCTATTGTTCGATATTTTTTCTCTTGATTATAGAGCACATATTCAATTTTCTTTTCACGTTGGTAATTTTGAGTTGTATTGTAGACATTGAGTATTAAAACAACTCCAAATGAATAAACCAAAAGCCTCCAGAATGTTCAAATGAATCTCAAGCAGCAAGGGTTTCCCCTTTTCCCTGGTGATCAGACAGGCTGAGATTGTACTAGATATGTGGTTGTGTTAGAGTTTTTAGGGAGTCTCGGTTCACCTCTGATTTGTCCCTGTTCTTTGCAGAGGTCACTTTGGTCTTTTGATGGGAAGCTAGTAGTGTTCTGTTCCTGTGTTCTGAAGATTATGATTTTCAGTGGTTTTGAGCTTATATCATAGATAGCTACTTTACAGGGGTTCAAAATCTGCCAAATGGTTTAAGGATAAGAATTGTGTGTATTTATTGCAAACCCATTTTTTTTTTCCTAGTAGGACTTTCTCTTTTAAGCACTAGAGACCGCGGGAAATTTTATTCTCTTTCTGGTTCAGCACCCTGAAACCTTCCCTATCAATTCAAAAACTGGGAATGAACTTTGAGTTTTTTACTCGTACATTTTCCAATCCATTTTGGTGCTTCTGTACATTGACCAAAAGTCTTGCTGGTGTCTCTTCCCTCCAACTGAATCCTTCTGCTTGGCCCAAATCTAATCTTCAGCCTACATGTACCTAGAATAAGCAAACGCTCCCTGAGAAGCCAAAGGCTGGTAATTATAAGCTTATGTAGGAATTTGTGTTCATCTAATTCTCTTTGCTTCCACGGATCTTTCGTGTCTTTAATGATGTTTGCAATTTACCTCTTTTCTTCCTTTTTGCTACAATGTGGGTGTTAGCCGGCTGTGACTATCTACGTACTAACCAAAAGTGAAAGTGACTCTCAGATATGTAAAGGTTTAGAAATTTTGTCATTGAAACAGATGCCAATGTTTATGTAGTATAACTACCAAGTTGGACAAACAGAAAATTTTGTTCAAAATAGTACTGTGTTACATTCAAGGTCAAAAACTAATGAAAACTAGAAACTGGGCCTGAGGTAAAGCATGAGGTTGGTCTTTTGAGTCAAACGCACTCTTTAAGGGACAAGAAGGGGAGAAGGAGAGAGAATACCTAATAAAAAGAATTCCACCCAAAGCAAAGAGCAGTTCTGGGGTCCTTGCTGTAGTAGTCCAGCTAAGACTGAGGTTCCGTCATTAAAGAGAACACTTGCTTATTATTATCTCCTAGTTTGTTTGCAAACAGGATTTAAAATGGATTGCTAGTGATAAGACCTAATTTGGGCAAGGTTACAAATGAGACAGGAGGGCAGTAATGTGGAAGGTAGGGAAGACTAAAGGAAATCTGAGATGATTCCCCTTAGCAGGGAGATATTCACAGCTGATGGAATTTCAAGAACTAGGTGTTGTAGGCTCATGAATTACTCAACAGCGCACCTGTGACAAATACTGGCCCCGTGTCCTTTTGAAAATATAAAAGAAAATGTTTTATTCTTTCCTGCAGGGAATTTATCACTATCACTTCCCTTCCCTTCTGTGATTGTTGAACTAATCCAGAGTGTAAAAAGAAAAGTTATAAGACTATGGATGAGAAGGGACCATGAAACAGTAACCCACCATTCCCCAAGATGCTCCTTGCCCTTTTATCAACACACCACACTCACTGCAGTCGACCTTTACCTTTCATAAGGAAAAACATTCGAATTTGCAAGAAGTAAAAATAATGAGAAGAAACTTTAAAATAAACATAATTTTATATTTAGTCTTCAACATGATAGTAGTATATTCATTTAAGATTTGTGGTACTTTATCCTGTTCTTGATTGAAATTTCATGACTCTACTCAGGCTAGAAAAGAGGTTGCTAAGCAATTTAACAATGTAAACAAGTAAGGGGTGGTGTTTAGAATCAATGGGAAGCAGTGTGTTCTTATGTTCTTCTTAGAAGAACAAACTGTATTTACGGATATGATCACATTATTGTCTACATGCAAATGTGTGCTGCTATTTGTAAATGAATCACATCTCTTTATTAGGGAAGGATGTCTACTTAACATCTTTATAGCAATTTCACTGATTAAAAAAAAATCCCCATTTCTTTTAAAATTATCTATGATTGATGATAGATAGCATTTTTGCAGTACTTAGTATGAGCAAGGCATTCTCCTAAGAAGGAACATTTTATGATTATCTAATCTTTCCAATAGTTCAGTGAGTTAGGGACTAATATTATTCTTCTTTGTAACAAGTAAGGACACTGAGACTAACCAAGGTCAAGTAACTTGCCCAGGCACGTATAATAAAGGGTAGAGCCCAACACAAGCTGTTCCAAAAGCCCAGGTACTAATTATTTTGCACTTAACAAAAATGTCTTGCGAGATCTTCAAGGTAGTGAGCAAATGAGTCTGTGGTAAGTGATGGGCAACCCAGTGACTTGGTTTCTAAGCAATAATGCATCTCCTTTCTTTTCATTCGGCCAGCGATCTTGGGGACCGGCCTCCTCTCTCCATCAGTGGGAGTCAAGCTGCATTGCCTGAAGCAGGAAAAAGGGAAGTGAGCAGTTTTGGGCAGCAAGATTGACCTGGTATCTTCTCTACAGCTGGGTTCTAGCAGATCTCTTATTAATTACACAGCCTAAGGGAATTAACTCTGCTAATTCTCATCTACAAAAATGGAATAGTGTTACCAGTCTTGTATGGTTTCTGGGGGAACGAAATACCGTATGTAAAGTGCTTAGTTTAATACAGACACATAACTGCTTCATGAAATATGAATCCCTTTCTCTTTTTCCCATCATTACTGCACCCCATGGTGTATCTCTCTTCAAAGTTAGCAACTGGTGTAGACTATTGAGCGCCTTGTTGATATCTAGGCTGCAAGCAACTCAGGGAAGATTTCGAGAGCACAAATGTTGGGACATCTTTAGGCAAGCAACTCTCCACCCCCTTTTTGATACGTCCTCATAATTTTAATATTTATTTGGATGTATTCTTCAGCTTTCAATACTATTCAGCTTTCCCATTTGGTGTGAAGATTTTCTGCCTCTCCACTCCACCTCCCCCTACCAACAAAAAAAATCCTAGGATAACATGCTTAAGAACTAGAATTCAGGATGCATCCTCTTCCTTTGGAGCCATCTGGAGTTAAATAGCTCACCCTGAATGGGGGCACTATTCTGTGATGTATTTGTCTTCATTGGCAAACGCAAACCACTGGCCTCCAGATGGAGCTACATGAAAGAAAGAGAAGAAAGGAAAAACCAGGTTGGTACCCCACAGAAACGTGTAGTCTGAGAAAGACACAATGAAACACAATGATGGTGCATGGTCCTGGGGGATTTTCTAAAAAGAAAAGTGACATGTGAACTGATTTAGCCAGTTTAATTCCACAAGAATTTGAAGAGATTGCCAATGCACTCAGCTGGCCCAGGGTAGGATGCAAGAGAAATGAGACACGGTCTCCAAGGAACTGACAGTCTCTGGGAGTAGCTGTCCATAGACATGCAGGAGGAAAAGCAAAAGATCACCGAATCCGGTGGTAAAACTGTAAGGCCGGTTAAAGCCTGGTCTCTGAAGTGAGAGAAAAAGCTATTATCTTTTTGTGTATCCTGCTATATCCCAGAAAATAAATTAGATGGGTTAAATAAATTATCTCATTTAACTTAATCCTAAAAACAAACCTTTGACATGAGCCTGCTTTGATGGTGAGAAAATTAGAGTACAAAGATTAAACACATTGTCCATGATCCAACCTCAAGTGGGCTATAGGATTTAAAATTAAATCTGTCTGAATCTAACACTTGTGCTTTTCAAAGGACTAAAGTCACCTGCCAGCCATATGCATAAACCCTCCTGACTTTTATGTGCCTGTTTCCTTATGTGACAAATGACCGTAATAATGTTGTACTCAAATTTTGGGGGTTAATACTTAGTTTGTACCTTTTCCTTCAGCAATCTGACCCTCACTGTAACATCTTATAATTAGTCACCTCAGTGCTCTAATCTTAGCCTCTGTTAATTGGGCACCTTTGTGCTCCAAATAGGGGCTATTCAGGCAAAGGCGAGCACTTGACTCAAGGGGAGGTGTGTGGATCCCAGAGGCCTGTCTGTCTTGTCTGTCCCGAGGCCTGATTGTTCAGCTTTTCCTAGCTTTGGGTGAGACTGCTATGACTTTACAGCAATCCGCTCAACCCCTGCTCCTCCTGTTTTCTCAGGCTAAACTGAGCTTCTATTACTTGCAAACAACAAATCCTTAAGTAGAACAAATACTTTCCTTATTGTGAGGAGTCCATGAGATAAGGTAAATTACAAAGGGCCAGATCAATGAGACAATAGCTATTTATCTTATAGAGAGTAAAATAGCAATTTGGCCTCTATAATTGGGCCCTGAGATTTTCAGCTTATGGAATGCTTCATTATGTCAAAAGGAGGATATGCACAAATTTCATTTTTACTTTTCCTGCTGGGAAGAATCAAAGCGGCTGATAGTCCTGTCAAACTGAAGTCACATAGCCCCCAGGTTCTTTGTGTTTGGATATATTGAGTGCCTATAGGCTGGTCATCTGGTAACCACTTTAAATTAGGTTTCTACTGGAGCCAGACTGTGCCCTGTGGACTTTTCTAAAGAGCCACAGATTGCTGACTGGATGATGGACACACGCCCAGCTGGCTGCCATGCCAATATCTCTACCTGGATGACAACAGTTCGGAAGGAAGTGCACAACTGGAAGCCAACAAGTTCTTTGGCCAACTAGTCTTCTTACTTGATGTGGTTCAATTGCATTGACTGCTGGTGTCACTCAAAATAGCCAAAGCAATTACATGTGCATATAAACATAGCTGGAGAACACAAAGCATTTTCTTTAACATAAACAAGCTAACAAACCTTAGCCTAGATATTTTAAGACCTGGTTATTTAGTGCCCTGAGTGCTTTATTCGGTGGATGATTCTGTCAATTGGAAGAGATGGCTGGAAGCAGCATACTTCTTCTGGTATTTTCTCTGTTACACAATCAGGTGTATATTGCTTTATTTATCACAGACCTCAGGACATCAAGTGTTTGTCTCTTGATCATTTCAATACCTCTAGGATTCAGGCAGAGCCATTTTGACCTGACTGTCCTCCCGGAACCCCCTCTGCAGGTACCTCACTCTCTCCTTCGCTCTCTGGGGATCACGTAGATTCTCGTATTCTTTACTTCTAACTAGGCAGCAGAGGAAGCAATATTTTTGTTAGTGGATGTTTTTCCCTGTGGCTGTTTTATTACTTAACACAGACCATGTAAATCACCAGTCTGAGGGTGGCCTGTCGGTAAAATTAATTCTGAATCTCAGCTGACTGGTGCAGAGACGGTCAGTCTATTTTCCTGCTCTTTTCCACTACTCTCACGTTTTTTGGCTTTTGTGCATTAGGCTCCATTATGATTCTTTAAAATGAAATGTGTTTTGTTGATATTCTTGGGGCTCCTCAGTTCATGAAGCTGTGGGGTCAGTGCTGTCTCTGGGAGAATTTCAAAAGAGGCTCACGGGGGATCTGGCGTCATATATATACTGTGATGTCCTTTACATCATGTGATTGCTCAGAAGAAAATGCCCAATCTTGATTTGTGTTTGAGGGCCTTCACTTACTAATGCCATCAGGAAAAGAAACTCCTCTATGGTGTCATATGCGTGATTACATTGTAGAAATCTCTTTTGTGTGTCTTCTCATTTTCTATATTTTCTTCTTTAGTTTAGTTCCTAGGTTGATGCTTATGAATTGCCTGTGGCAGGTAGCTTTTTTTTGTTAGTTTTGAGAACCTTTTGGAAGTGACTACTTCCTCAGAGATGTCTTACAGGTGTAGCTGGTTTTTGTTTAATGAGTCTGTTGCAAAATCTTGCCTCTTCAATTTATTGGGGCTGAGAAGTTGCTGTCTATTTGTCCAGCCCCTAGTTCTTTGACTGTGGCCTATAGTGTTATTTGTGACCCTCTGCCAATCTTAGTCTTGGCATGCAAGGAAGAACTGAGTAGAACAATTCTGTCACCTTGCTTAAAGTAGTACAATCAGCAACAATAATAGCATCAGACACAGTGTAGAAAATAACAAACTGTAGTAACTATTGATTGCCACCTTATACTTTATGAACTAGATTTGTGGTTATATAACAGTATCCCAAATAAACCAGAAACTTGTATGCAGTAAATATGCCCTTAATACGGTGATTTTACTCTCAGTGGAGAAAATTCAAAAGAGATTAGGAGGAAAGGATAGGGAAATAGAAGAAGAGAAAGAGATGAGAAGCAAGGTTGAAAGCCAGGGGGAAATTATGCAAACTTTGGGGAACTGGTAAAGGAAACAGAAGGAAAGGAGAGAAGGAAGAAGTAAAACAAGGACAGAACAAAAAAATAACAGCAAAAAACTAGAAAGTCACTTTCCTATAAAAACAAGAAAGAAAAAAAACAAGAAAAAGAAGAGCAGAGAGGGAAAAAATATTAAAAAAAAGAAAAAATAAATGAAATGTCCACTTCCAGGTGTGTCTCTACTGTCAGTGGTAGACAGAGTAGACAGACCCGGGTCCTTGCTGATTAATCCCAGCAGTAGATTTTGGCAGGGTAGTGAGTGTTCCCAGCTTGGTTCAATAGGAAGGCATCACCCATTCTATTGAAGTTCAGCCTGATCACTGGCTGTGCGGTTGAAATCCAATTTGTTCAACTGGAGACACGCTGTGTGTCTCCCACCGGCTTGGACTCAGTTCCCTGACAGTTTGAACTTGGCTCCTTTCCCTCCTTCCAA